>CM036257.1:32722278-32759778 GCA_020698575.1 Bostrychus sinensis
AGTAAACCAGGACTAAATCAGGACTAAACCTGGTCTAAACCAGGACTAAACCAGGACTAAACCAGGTCTAAACCAGGACTAAACCAGGTCTAAACCAAGACTAAACCAGGTCTAAACCAGGACTAAATCAGGACTAAACCAGGACTAAACCAGGACTAAACCAGGAGTAAACCAGGACTAAACCAGGACTAAACCAGGTCTAAACCAGCACTAAACCAGGAGTAAACCAGGACTAAACCAGGACTAAACCAGGTCTAAACCAGCACTAAACCAGGAGTAAACCAGGACTAAATCAGGACTAAACCAGGACTAAATCAGGACTAAACCAGGACTAAATCAGGACTAAACCTGGTCTAAACCAGGACTAAACCTGGTCTTGTTTTCATCAGTCAGTCAGACACTTGAGCTCATCTTTTATAAGTTTTAATGCTTCAGTGTACTGTCTACTGTTAAAAGTATTTCCTCCGCTTGTTAAAATATTCTGAAATAGTTCCTCGTCCCTTCTGCAAAGCGTACCCCTGTGGGTCCGCGTCCCTCTGCTTAGGAAACACGGTCTCGCCCTGGGCCTTGTTGTGTTACTGTCACCATAGCGTTACGTCTGTGCACGCTCCAGAAACTCTGAGCACAAACAGGAAACAGCTGCAGGGATTCTGGAGTAACGGGAACGTCCTGCAGTAACGGGAACGTTCTGCAGTAACGGGAACGTCCTGCAGTAACGGGAACGTCCTGCAGTAACGGGAATGTTCTGCAGTAACGGGAATGTCCTGCAGTAACGGGAATGTCCTGCAGTAACGGGAACGTCCTGGAAGTGTGTGGAGTGTAAACAGCAGGTCAGGTGATCCGGAGGTGATGGGACGTCCCGAGGCTGTTTCTCTGAAGTGTTTTATTCTGTTTTCAGTCATTAAGTCCCGGATATAAACACTGAGCCATGTAGGAGACCCAGTCCTGTCCCAGTCCTGTCCCAGTCCCAGTCCTGTCCCAGTTCTGTCCCAGTCCTGTCCCGAGGGGAGTCAGGTTACAGACTTTAATAAACTCTGTTCTTTCTAAACGTGACTAGAGGTCGACTCATTTGGGTTTTTCTGTGACCAATGCTGATACAGATTTTTAAAATTCAGAGCAATTTCATAAAACTGCAGATTTTTTTTTGGCCAATATGTGCCACATTATCTTAATTTTATGAAATAAATTAATCTAATATATGCATTTGTCAGTCAGACTCAGTCAGACTCAGTCAGACTCAGTCAGACTCAGTCAGACTCTGTCAGACTCTGTCAGACTCTGTCAGACTCAGTCAGACTCAGTCAGACTCAGTCAGACTCAGTCAGACTCTCTCAGACTCAGTCAGACTCAGTCAGACTCAGTCAGACTCAGTCAGACTCTGTCAGACTCTGTCAGACTCTGTCAGACTCTGTCAGACTCAGTCAGACTCAGTCAGACTCAGTCAGACTCTGTCAGACTCTGTCAGACTCTGTGCAGGTAGAGCTTGGGCAGAGTTTGTTCTCCGAGCTTCTGTTCCAGAGAAATGACAACAATCTTTTTATTCAGGCTGAGATAAAGAGATTTTGGATGTTTTCTATGAACTGCAGAGTAAGGGCCCAAACTGAGACAAGATGGGGCCCTTCAGTCACATGGGGCCCCGACAGGAGCCTGAACAAAAATCTGCATTAATTATATCGCTTATAGCATTATATCGCTCGACCTCTAGTCTAGAGTTGCAGCCTCTGAAAGTCTCAGTCTTGGCTCGGTCTTGGCTCGGTCTTGGCTCGGTCTGGGCTCGGTCTCGGCTCGGTCTCGGCCTCTGAAAGTCTCAGTCTTGGCTCGGTCTTGGCTCGGTCTTGGCTCGGTCTGGGCTCGGTCTCGGCCCGGTCTCGGCCTCTGAAAGTCTCAGTCTCGGCTCGGTCTGGGCTCGGTCTTGGCTCGGTCTCGGCCTCTGAAAGTCTCGGTCTTGGCTCGGTCTTGGCTCAGTCCTGGCGTCTGAAAGTCCAGTGACCTCATTACTTTTCTAAAATCCAGTGAAATGCTGCACAGAAAGTCTTGGACTCTCCCGTCTCTGCCTAACGCACTTTAACCCTAAAGGTTTTCTCGGTCCAAAGTCTTCTGCCTGGTCTTTACCCACAATCCCTTGCTTCCTCTGTGGTAGTTTCCTGTGTGGCTCAGGTTTCACAGTAAATAAACTTCAGAAGAACTGTGTGAAGACGTTACAGCTCACTGAGGTCTGACTGTTCTGTAGACCCAAGACCAGACTGAGACCGGACTGAGACCAGAGAGAGACCGGAGAGAGACCGGAGAGAGACCAGAGAGAGACCAGAGAGAGACCAGAGAGAGACCAGAGAGAGACCAGAGAGAGACCAGAGAGAGACCAGAGAGAGACCAGAGAGGGACCAGAGAGAGACCGGAGAGAGACCGGACTGAGACCAGAGAGGGACCAGAGAGAGACCGGAGAGAGACCGGACTGAGACCAGAGAGAGACCAGAGAGAGACCAGAGAGGGACCAGAGAGAGACCAGAGAGAGACCAGAGAGAGACCAGAGAGAGACCAGAGAGAGACCAGAGAGAGACCAGAGAGAGACCGGACTGAGACCAGAGAGAGACCAGAGAGAGACCAGAGAGAGACCAGAGAGAGACCAGAGAGAGACCAGAGAGAGACCAGAGAGAGACCAGAGAGGGACCAGAGAGGGACCAGAGAGGGACCAGAGAGAGACCAGAGAGAGATCAGAGAGAGACCAGAGAGAGACCTGAGAGAGACCAGAGAGAGACCAGAGAGAGACCAGAGAGAGACCGGACTGAGACCAGAGAGAGACCAGAGAGAGACCAGAGAGAGACCAGAGAGAGACCAGAGAGAGACCAGAGAGAGACCAGAGAGGGACCAGAGAGGGACCAGAGAGGGACCAGAGAGAGACCAGAGAGAGACCTGAGAGAGACCTGAGAGAGACCAGAGAGAGACCAGAGAGGGACCAGAGAGGGACCAGAGAGGGACCAGAGAGGGACCAGAGAGAGACCAGAGAGAGACCAGAGAGGGACCAGAGAGGGACCAGAGAGAGACCAGAGAGGGACCAGAGAGAGACCAGAGAGAGACCAGAGAGAGACCAGAGAGGGACCAGAGAGGGACCAGAGAGAGACCAGAGAGAGACCAGAGAGAGACCAGAGAGAGACCAGAGAGAGACCAGAGAGAGACCAGAGAGAGACCGGACAGAGACCGGACTGAGACCAGGACTAAACCAGGACTAAACCAGGACTAAACCAGGACTAAACCAGGACTAAACCAGGACTAAAATAAGCTGAAACCAGAGCAGGACTAAGACAGGAAGAGTTGATCTAAATCCCAGTGGCGTTTGCTCATTGACAGCAAGGGAAGCTGTTCTTTCCCTAACAATGGTCCAATAAACACTGTTAATTTCCTAAAGTTAGATATTAAGTTACATTCAAAGTGTGCTGTGTTTAATTTGCTGAGTGTGCATTAATCAGCTTTAGGCTTTAGTTCTCTGCTCCTCCTCTCACTTCAGAGCAGGACGCTGTGTAAATCCCCCTGAGCTTCACTGATCGATGATGATCGCTGGAGCTGGCTGCAGACTCTGACTGACAGCAGAGCAGCGTTTACCGGCTTCAGAGCTGTGATGAACTGCAGACCTCACAGTGGTTTGTCTCATTCTCACTGCTTGTACCTGTTACACTCTAAATAAACAAAGTTAATCATAGCTCCGTTTAGTTCTCGTCTTGTTTAAGTTTGGTGAGTTTGTTTTGTTCATCGTCGGGAAACTTGCTGCCCAGGGTTAAAGACCAGCAGCTCCACCATCCGTGTGAAGTTTACAGGAAACAGGAAGCCGCTGGCATTAAAGCCACAGCTGAAGGTCACATGATCAATCAGTGTGAGACCTGTGTTGCCAGATAAGGTGGTGAGATATCCTCCTGCTCTGGATCCACCGCTCCTCTCTGCTCAGTGTAAGGACGTCCTGGTCCTGACAACAGGTCTGCAAAGCAAAAATGTCAACATCAAGCCCAAAAAGTATTAAATATCAGGAGTAGGTATTAAATTTTGTTATCTAGGTCTTAAAATTTGTCAAAATATTATGTTCATATAACAAAAAAATCACCGGAATTACAAAATATTTATTTTATTATTGATGATTGTTTAATGCAGCTCTGGAGTTCTTTCATCTGTGTTAGACTTTAAAATAAAACCCTTGAGTTTCAGAGGACTCTGGATAATTCCTCAGTGTGAACTTCCTACAGATTATTCTTCTGTTGCTGACGATGCTGGCGTTAAATTTCACTCTGACGTTAAAAAGTCTTAAAAATGTCTTAAATTTCACACAAAAAACCTGGAGCTGCCCTGGTGTAGCTGTGAGAAAAAAACAGCTTTAACTAAATCAGGACCTGAACTGAACAAAAGTCATGAGTACCTGCAGTGGGACCTGTACCACAGTTTGAGAACCCCTGGTCTGTAGCTAAGTCGTGTACAGTAACACACGCCTTACACTGTTGTTTTTAGCCTTGACTTGAATGAATGAGCTCAGACCCAGTCAACATGAAGTCCTCCTGTTAGGCTCTGATCCTGCGGGACGTCCTGACCCTGACTCACAGCAGGAGTAGCTCTGGAGGAGGAACCGCTTTTATTTAGTCTGAGACATAATCTGACAGACCACAGAGTCCTCCCTCAGGTGTGTGCAGTGTGTGTTGTGTGTGCAGTAAAGCTGGGCTGGGTTCGTGTGGATGTTGACATGATTCCGGCTTAAATCCAGGTCTGAAGCCGCTCATTAAAGTCTCAGATCTGAGGTTAAAAATACCTCCTCGTCTGCAGACTCTGAGGTAAAAATAGTTTCTCTGTAATGGAGCCTAACGATGGATTATTACCGACCAAAGTGTTGGAGACGTCTCTGAAACTGTTCTGTCTGTGCTGGGATAAAACAGGGCTCACACGGTGCTTGAAATCCTCGAAAATGCTTGAAGTTTAGTGTTGTGTTGTGTTTGAAATCGCTTCGGAGCACTAGCGCTTCTAATATTTCAGCTTTTTGGAGCGTTCAGGTGTCAGGAGTGGATATTGAACATTTGACAGACTGAGGGAGAGAACCAGACCCAGAACTGAAAATAGAACTTGAAAGTGCTGCACGATACGGAGAAAACATGCGATATTTGATAACTGTGTTGAAAATTGTGATAACAATATTACTGCGATATTTGAAAATAGAGCCTACTTTTGGAACATAGTAAGTTAAATTCACAAAAATGTAAGTTCCTGTATTTCCAAGTCAAAACAGCCACAAAATCCAAACTTAACACAGACTAAACCAGGAATAAAACAAGGCTAAGCTGGGACTAAATTAATTAAATTACCACTAAAACTGGACTTTTTAAACATTTTTATTTAGTCACAACACATGTTCTTTTAAGGCTCTGGTGGAAAATGATTCTTCAGTGTAAATCTCTGTCAGATGGAGACCACAGCGTTATTGTGATATATTTAGATTCTTGCGATGCTGATATTATGATAACGATCATTTTGCGATATATTGTGCAGCCCTAATCTTGAGCTGTTTCTGAGGGTTTTGGAAAACAGAATCCTGGCCTCTGTTCACGTCTGCCTCACGTCTTAAGTCAAGCGGTGGGTCAGGACTCAGATGTGGGCGGTGAAGAAGATGTCAGATGTACGTTTTATCTGAGAACTAAAGATCTGAGCGACACGATCAGAGTCACGGCGACTGCTGAAGCTTTCATCCAACGATTCTGAGGCTCATGATTCTTTTGAAAAACAAGGCATTGATGAATCTAATCCTGTGGTTCCCAGCCTTTTTTCCTTGAAGCCCCCCCCGCCTGTGTTCAAGCCGGGCCCCCAGCCCTAACCCGGGCCCCCAGCCCTAACCCGGGCCCCCAGCCCTAACCCGGACCCCCAGCCCTAACCCGGGCCCCCAGCCCTAACCCGGCCCTCACTAACGCATCAGAAACATAAAGTGATTAGTTACAAATATAATATTTTTTAAATGAATCTGCAGTAGTGGGAGATTTTTGTTCCCTTTCCATTTGTTTTTCAGTTTGTTTGTGGAATTTTAGAATTTAATTTGCACAGATATAATTTTGATCTCTGAACAGAGAGAGCTCTGTGGACCAATCCCTGGCGGCCCCCTAGGGGGTCCCAGACCACAGGTTGGAAACCACTGATCTAATCTAACACTGTTTTGGTTCATGTCAGCTTTAAATGAGTGACATATGACTTAAAAATGTATTTGTTATGAATGGATTATTTCTCCAACACGCTGTATTATAAACATTATTATTTTTAATTGTATTTTAATTTTATATTTGAAACATAATTTGAAACACTCTTTTCAACTCTGAAACCAAACCTAGTGAACTGATTGGTTTGTTTCAGGTGTAGGCCTGTAGAGTTTAACTGAGCTGGGGGCAGGCACATGTTTTATTGTTAATGTGCAGAGTTTTTGCTGTGGATAAACATCGCAAGATCATGGCCTTGTCACAAATTCTAATGATCAGGTTCAACATTTGTACATTTTCCTTGCAGATATTTCTAATGAGAATTACATCTGACAGAAAACTGTCTCCTGCCTCCATCTGAGAGACTTCATCACAATCTAGAATCTGAAAACAACCAATAATTGAAAATATGTTACGATAAAAGTAATAATAAGTGTTTCTGCTGCTCATCTTTAACTTATTCACCACAGATCAAACGTAGTTAAAACTCTGAGACCACAGTATTCACCTGCAGGTGTTTACCTGCCTCTCTCACCCTAACACCGGCCGTGTTCGGCAGCGTCAAACATTCTTTGTGTTTTGTTTTGTTTTGTTTCCAGCTCATCACACTCGGCTCTTGTCCAAGTCCCATTTGCCTCAAATTTTCAGTTTTTATCAAAAACAGCTCCAGACAGCGGCCTGTAATGAAATGGGCTCTGCCATTTTACCTCAGAGGTAAACAAACTCTCAGGTGTCTCGTGCAGTTTTGTTTTGTTTATTTATTTTTTATTTTTTTTTTGCCAGAGTCGACTCTTTGCAACCTGGTAGTAAGGCAAGATATAAGTAGTCTTTATAAAATTCTGATTATTATTATTCTGAATCGGACACAAACGATGCATCAGATAAATTATTATTTTCCCCACCCCTGATTGGAAGATTTGTTCTTTTGATTCATGTTTTTTTAATTAGTCTGGAGCTGAGGGACAGTGCAGAGACATTTCTCCAGTAGACTCCTGGACGGTCGTTCTGATGATCCCAGCAGCCCTCAGTAATGTGCTGACCTGTCCTAAAGTTTAAAGATTGACCTCAGTCGAAGTCTAACTCTAATAAAACTCAGCGTTGCACATTTACACAGAGACAGGACCTAATCCTGGAGAATATTGCACTTTTACAGCCCACCATAAAGTACCAGAGAAGTATAAAAGTATGGAACATTGTCTCAGGAGGAAGAGCCGCTCGTCCTCTGACCGGAAGGTTGGGGGTTGGAATCCTCCTCCTGTTGTGTCCTTGGGCCTTGTCTCTGGTGTGTGAGTGTGTGAGTGGTGCTGGTTTTAGAGGCTGTAGAGGCTGTGTCCCATGAAACGTTACCTTTGTGGTATCGAAAGAAAAGTAACAATACTGCTCATATTGAAAAGAAAAACATTTATTCAATACCAAGTTTCATGTTCCTTTGCATGAATCAAATAAAAAACACTGAATAAATCATACAGACTGCTGATTTAACTCTTGATCTTTTATTCAATATTATTATGTTTTATGAATGTAGAAGATGAGTTAATATCCAAAATAAATTCCAAGTTACGATATTTATTGCAGAACTGTGTGTAAGGATGCTGTTTTTCCGTGTAAGCAACAAAGAGGATGATGACTCAGAAGTGTAGTCAGATCAGAAAGTTTAATGAGTTATCACAGGTTACAGCGTAGAAAAGGAGAGAGAGAGTCCTGAGAGAGGAGTGTCCTAAGTTTTTATATTTCTGTATGACGATCTCAGCAGAGCGTTATTGTCTTTGTCTTCCTGAGCCTCCCGTGCCTTGGGCTGGGTCACGAGGACTCACACCTGCAGCCTTTACTCTGATAACTCTGTAGCAGCTCTGTTTGATGTGTGTGCAGTTTTATGAATGAACCCAACTGTAAGCTGACCTCACAGTGGAAAAGCACCACATAAAACTAATGTATTATGGTTATTATAAATGTTTTAGCAGTAGTACATCCAAATATAAGTTTAATGTTAATGTGCCTAACTGTATGTAGATGTTGAAGGCAAATGAAGTGTCTAATAACAATCATTTGTAATATTGGCTGCGCTGTAACTGAGCAAAGGATCATGGTCTCTGTAGTTCTCCACAGAACAAGGCATTTTAGCTCCGGGAGCTCACCATTCAGTGCTGTAAAGGTCTACAGTGATATTGTGATATGCTGATATTGTCATTATTGTTACACCCATAATTACTACTACTAGGATTACTACTACTACTACTACTACTACTACTACAGGTACTACTACTGACACACCAAGGAGCTTGTACTGGGGAGTTCGGGGGCGGTATAAAAGTATGTAGAGTATGTATTTTTGCAGTGGTCTGGAACATCCTCGTGTTGTAACCTCACCTGTTAATCTTCTGACTGCAGTGTGGTGACGTCCCTGAACGCACCATGCCCTGGGCACGCCCTGAAGGCACAGGGCTGTGGTGCCTTCAGTGGGACACTCCTCTCTTGCTGCAGGGCTGTGGGACACTCCTCTCTCGCTGCAGGGCTGTGGGACACTCCTCTCTCGCTGCAGGGCTGTGGGACACTCCCCTGATGGCACAGGGCTGTGGGACACTCCTCTGACGGTGCAGGGCTGGTGTGCCTTCAGTGGGACACTCCTCTCTCGCCGCAGGGCAGTGGAACACTCCTCTGACGGTACAGGGCTGTGGGACACTCCCCTGATGGTGCAGGGCTGTGGGACACTCCTCTGATGGTGCAGGGCTGTGGGACACTTCTCTGATGGTACAGGGCTGTGGGACACTTCTCTGACGGTACAGGGCTGTGGGACACTCCTCTCTCGCTGCAGGGCTGTGGGACATTCCTCTGACGGTACAGGGCTGTGGGACACTCCCCTGACGGTACAGGGCTGTGGGACACTTCTCTGATGGTGCAGGGCTGTGGGACACTCCTCTGACGGTACAGGGCTGTGGGACACTCCCCTGATGGTGCAGGGCTGTGGGACACTTCTCTGATGGTGCAGGGCTGTGGGACACTCCTCTCTCGCTGCAGGGCTGTGGGACACTCCTGTGACGGTGCAGGGCTGTGGGACACTCCTCTGACGGTACAGGGCTGTGGGACACTTCTCTGATGGTGCAGGGCTGGTGTGCCTTCAGTGGGACACTCCTCTCTCGCCGCAGGGCAGTGGAACACTCCTCTGATGGCACAGGGCTGTGGTGCCTTCAGTGGGACACTCCTCTCTCGCTGCAGGGCAGTGGAACACTCCTCTGATGGCACAGGGCTGTGGTGCCTTCAGTGGGACACTCCTCTCTCGCCGCAGGGCAGTGGGACACTCCTCTGATGGTGCAGGGCTGTGGGACACTCCTCTGATGGTGCAGGGCTGTGGGACACTCCTCTGATGGTGCAGGGCTGTGGGACACTTCTCTGATGGTGCAGGGCTGTGGGACACTCCTCTCTCGCTGCAGGGCTGTGGGACACTCCTGTGATGGTGCAGGGCTGTGGGACACTCCTCTCTCGCTGCAGGGCTGTGGGACACTCCCCTGATGGTGCAGGGCTGTGGGACACTTCTCTGATGGTGCAGGGCTGTGGGACACTTCTCTGATGGTGCAGGGCTGTGGGACACTCCTCTCTCGCTGCAGGGCTGTGGGACACTCCTGTGATGGTGCAGGGCTGTGGGACACTCCTGTGATGGTGCAGGGCTGTGGGACACTCCTCTCTCGCTGCAGGGCTGTGGGACACTCCTCTGATGGTGCAGGGCTGTGGGACACTCCTCTCTCGCTGCAGGGCTGTGGGACACTCCTCTGACGGTACAGGGCAGTGGGACACTCCTCTGATGGCACAGGGCTGTGGGACACTCCTCTGATGGCACAGGGCTGTGGGACACTCCTGTGATGGTGCAGGGCTGTGGGACACTCCTGTGATGGTGCAGGGCAGTGGGACACTCCTCTGATGGCACAGGGCTGTGGGACACTCCTCTGATGGCACAGGGCTGTGGGACACTCCTCTCTCGCCGCAGGGCTGTGGGACACTCCTCTCTCGCTGCAGGGCAGTGGGACACTCCTCTCTCGCTGCAGGGCTGTGGGACACTCCTCTGATGGCACAGGGCTGTGGGACACTCCTCTCTCGCTGCAGGGCAGTGGGACACTCCTCTCTCGCCGCAGGGCTGTGGGACACTCCTCTCTCGCCGCAGGGCTGTGGGACACTCCTCTGATGGCACAGGGCTGTGGGACACTCCTCTCTCGCCGCAGGGCTGTGGGACACTCCTGTGACGGTGCAGGAGAGTTCTGGAGTTATTATTACTGAGCAAACACGGAGCTGAATCCTGTCAGACTGAAAGGGAACAATGACGGCTGAAGCTTCTCATGAAACATTGGCTTTATTTGATCACAAACTGTTCAAACAGCAGCTTTGTGAAGAACTATTCAGGAATTTAAGGTCAGGGTCTGTTGTTGTGCTTTTAATGTCACGTTTTATGGAAGGACTATGTTCAAAAGATTTTTAGACACCATTGTGCAGTATGTTGGGTTGGGTTCTCAAGCTGTGTTTCTGTAGAAGATGACAAACATGAAATTGGATCTGTTTTGTATCACATGTTTAATCTGCATTATTAAGTGAAAGAAGCACTAACAGGTAGAATGTCTGCCTCCATCTGTTAAAGTGTAGCTGCTGTAAAATTTATGGAAATTTATGGAGACCAACTTCTGGGTCCTGGCCCTAAACCATGGCATCTCACCTAGAGGTGGGAAAAATAATAATTTTTCCAATGCTTCGCTCTTTAAAAAGAATTTGAATCAATTCAGAAAAGATAATTTGAATTTTGTAAAGATTACAGATTATTAAAGTCAGCTGTGTCCAATACAAATCTTATGCTTCTGGGTTGCACAGAGTCAGCTCTGACAAATACTTACAGAATTTTCTACTGCAATATATCAATTATTAGTTCTCTAGTTTTTGTTTTTGGAATGGGAAGTGTTTAAAATTAAGCTTTAGATATAAAAGATACAAGATGAATTTTTATTATTATTATTTTAAAAATTATCTTTTTTGTTCTTATTCAATATGTTATACAAGCCTGAGAAAAGACAACAGTGCAAACAAATATAATGCATATAAAATAAAACAATTAGGGATGCACCAATACCGATACCAATATCAGGTATCGGTACCGATACCATGTCCAAGTACTCGTACTTGTACTAAAGTGGCCTGATACCAACAACGATACGACTACAGCGCTGTGACCTTCCCTCTCAGCTGAGCAGGGAGAGACCTGTGGAAGGATTTTAAAGTGAACTGTATGGAGATAAAAGCAAAGCTGACTCTACATTCTGCTCAATCAGACTCATCCCAAATCATACGTGAGCCATGAAACTTAAGCGTTGTCCTTTTGTTGTCCTAGTTGTCCAGAAAATGATCCCAGAGCGGAGTGTGACGCAGTTGTTGTCTGATAAAACATAAGGAGTACTGTTACTAACTGTGTTAGCCGCTGGGAGTCCTGGGGAATCTCCGCAGGTTATGCTCAGATGCTCAATCTGTCTTTAAAATGATTTTAGCGACTGAACAGAGGAGAATCTAAGCTTTCAAATGAGGTAGAACATGTCCACACTGAGCAAAGTTTAGCCGTGGTTAGCTGTGTTCAAACCTCTCTGTTGTAAAAATAACTGAGCATCACAGAGCAGGGATAGAGGCAAAAAGACAACAGTATGGGAGAGATACAGCAGTGTGACTGTATAAACTATAAAGTAACCCCAATATAAGTACTCGTATCGGTACTCGGTATCGGCGAGTACTCAAATGGAAGTAGTCGTACTCGTATCGGTTTGAAAAAAAGTGGTATCGATGCCTCCCTAAAAACAATGAACGTGGAACCGTGCTGAGGGACAAAGCTCCACAGTTCTCCCAAATGCTGTTGAAAAACAAAGAAATATAATATTCCAAAAGTCAAACAATTTACTGCATCACCAATAACAACGACAGAATTACAGCCATTACACCTTAGTGACACATTAATGTAATGCAACCTATGATCTATTTTCAGTTGAATGAGGAAAATGAATTATTGTTGAAGAAATAATGCTGCCATGAACCAGAACGGTGTCTGATGCATCGTTTTTTAATCGAGTCATGAGAAGCCCAAAGATTCCCAGCACTAATCTCACCACAGAGCTGTTCTGATTTCTGACGCCTTTCCCAGCACTGAGTGGGAGAGTCCCCAGCTCGTAGTGTCCCTGAACGCCTCCTCAACTCAGTTCACCTCAGTTTTATTTCTACAGCCCAGCATCACAACAACACAACAGAACCAGACATAACACACAATCAACACAAACAATAACTACACTAAACTAAACAGAGCCAGGACACTCCTGTCCTTAGCCCCTCCTTCTCTTAAGGAAAAACTCCTAAAAAACCCAGCTGTGGGGAAAAAAGCAGAAACCTTCTGGAGCCCAACTGAAGGAGAGATCCTGTCCCAGGACGGACAGGGGACATGTGTCAGGACGGTTGTCCATTAGCTCATCTATAGGATCATAGTTCTAGCCCCAGGGTCATGTGACCACAGCGAGGACCACAGGGTCATGTGACCACAGCCTCCTGCCTGCGGACTTTTTTTATTTGGTCCCACAACTTTTTGAACAGATGAGGAGTAAATGTTTATCAAAGGACGAGCAGATGTGCACTAGGGCTGGGAAAAACTTTTAGTTTAGTGATAAATGGATTGTTTTGAGGTTTTATATAAAGTTCGTGTGTCTCAGTCTCAGATGGAGCAGGAGCCAGTGTTACTGCAGAGCAGTGATGTAGCGCCTCAGACCAGTCTCAGTCCTGTCTCAGTCTTGGATGTGGCGGTCTCTGAGATTTTATTTACCAAACATTGTAAGAAAATGCTGTTCTTTATAATTAGTCTTTATAATGAGTCATTACTTCTCAGCATCAGAAGAACCAGGAACAGATCTGTCTCTGTTTGTTTGTGGAGTGTCATTAGGAAATAATCATTAATTTATTTGAACTTTTTGTAGTTGTTTACTTTTTCCCTTTATTCAGTGTTAGTTCCCAGGGTTTGGTCTTGACCTGGTCTTGGTCTCGACTCGGTTTTTCTTGGTCTAGTCTCGATCTTGACTCGGTCTCGAACCTTGACCACAGCCTCACCTGTGGTCTGTGTGTGAATGAGTTTTGGGAGAGAGTGAGTCTATGAACTGTTGCTTTTACTGTGATTGTTTGAGTGTAATTGCATTGTATTTTTATTCTTGTAAAACTGCAGATGGAAACTAGCTCTTTAGCTGTAATCTGGTGCGGAACATCTCTGTTTTTATGAGCTTAATGTCTCTGTACATTGTCTCTTCAAATAAAGACTAAACTAAACTAAACATGACCCTGGGGCCCTCGCTGTGGTCACATGACCTGGGGCCCTCATTAGGAGGGACCAGGACTGAGACGTGTGTCCTCTCAGTGTCTCTCACAGAGACACAAACCTCTGCTCTGTGGCTACATGAGATCTGCACTGGTTCTCAACTGGTGGCCGGGGACCCTAAAGTGGGTCAAGTCGTTATGTGCTTTATTTTGAAAGCTTTTAATAGACAACAGACACTAATGTTCAGGTCGTATTATGGAGCTTTGTCCAAGCACTTCAGGTCTGCTGTCGATCGACACAGAATTCATTACAGTGGAAAATCAAACAGAGAACGCGTCTGTGTCCGTCTGCTCACAGAGAGACTGAGACGAGAGCAGAGACACTGGAGATGCTTCAGGAGACGGACTCTGAGCTCAGAGGAGTCTAAGCTGCTATAATAATGTAAAAACCCCACTTTGGGAACCACTGCTGCAGCCGATTTTCTATATGTAATATCTCATATATATATATATATATATATATATATATATTTCTATATGTATATCTCATACTATATTCAACTGTCATCATTAATGTCCTTATGTGCATTAATTTTACTACTAAATTATTATTATTACTGTTATTATTTTTATATAATTAATATGAAAGTAAACAAGTTCCTCTTGTGCTGATTTTGACAGAAAAATGCATTAAATACTGACTGTAAATGTCTTACTATTGTACTTGCTTCCTCATACAATTTTGGCTTTATGCAAGATATCGTCTAATTATCACATCCTGATATTTATTTTTGTCATTATCGCCCACCCATACTTTAAATCCTCTGATGGGACAGTTGTTGCCCAGACGTGCGTTGATAAAATCTCTTCTGTAACACCTGACACAATAATCCCATGCAGTTTTCTCTGTCCTTTCACTGTAAATCTGTGCCTGGTACTGCCCTTTCACCTGAGCAGAGTTAGTTCTGACAGTAACAGAGGAGGAACAGGTGAGCAGAGTTAGTTCTGACAGTAACAGGAGAGGAACAGGTGAGCAGAGTTAGTTCTGACAGTAACAGAGGAGGAACAGGTGAGCAGAGTTAGTTCTGACAGTAACAGGGGAGGAACAGGTGAGCAGAGTTAGTTCTGACAGTAACAGGTGAGGAACAGGTGAGCAGAGTTAGTTCTGACAGTAACAGAGGAGGAACAGGTGAGCAGAGTTAGTTCTGACAGTAACAGGGGAGGAACAGGTGAGCAGAGTTAGTTCTGACAGTAACAGGAGAGGAACAGGTGAGCAGAGTTAGTTCTGACAGTAACAGGAGAGGAACAGGTGAGCAGAGTTAGTTCTGACAGTAACAGGGGAGGAACAGGTGAGCAGAGTTAGTTCTGACAGTAACAGGTGAGGAACAGGTGAGCAGAGTTAGTTCTGACAGTAACAGGGGAGGAACAGGTGAGCAGAGTTAGTTCTGACAGTAACAGAGGAGGAACAGGTGAGCAGAGTTAGTTCTGACAGTAACAGGGGAGGAACAGGTGAGCAGAGTTAGTTCTGACAGTAACAGGGGAGGAACAGGTGAGCAGAGTTAGTTCTGACAGTAACAGGAGAGGAACAGGTGAGCAGAGTTAGTTCTGACAGTAACAGGAGAGGAACAGGTGAGCAGAGTTAGTTCTGACAGTAACAGGGGAGGAACAGGTGAGCAGAGTTAGTTCTGACAGTAACAGGGGAGGAACAGGTGAGCAGAGTTAGTTCTGACAGTAACAGGGGAGGAACAGGTGAGCAGAGTTAGTTCTGACAGTAACAGAGGAGGAACAGGTGAGCAGAGTTAGTTCTGACAGTAACAGGAGAGGAACAGGTGAGCAGAGTTAGTTCTGACAGTAACAGGGGAGGAACAGGTGAGCAGAGTTAGTTCTGACAGTAACAGGGGAGGAACAGGTGAGCAGAGTTAGTTCTGACAGTAACAGGTGAGGAACAGGTGAGCAGAGTTAGTTCTGACAGTAACAGAGGAGAACAGGTGAGCAGAGTTAGTTCTGACAGTAACAGGGGAGGAACAGGTGAGCAGAGTTAGTTCTGACAGTAACAGTGGGGGAACAGGTGAGCAGAGTTAGTTCTGACTAACAGGGGAGGAACAGGTGAGCAGAGTTAGTTCTGACAGTAACAGAGGAGGAACAGGTGAGCAGAGTTAGTTCTGACAGTAACAGTGGGGGAACAGGTGAGCAGAGTTAGTTCTGACAGTAACAGGGGAGGAACAGGTGAGCAGAGTTAGTTCTGACAGTAACAGAGGAGGAACAGGTGAGCAGAGTTAGTTCTGACAGTAACAGGGGAGGAACAGGTGAGCAGAGATAGTTCTGACAGTAACAGGAGAGGAACAGGTGAGCAGAGTTAGTTCTGACAGTAACAGTGGGGGAACAGGTGAGCAGAGTTAGTTCTGACAGTAACAGGAGAGGAACAGGTGAGCAGAGTTAGTTCTGACAGTAACAGGAGAGGAACAGGTGAGCAGAGTTAGTTCTGACAGTAACAGGTGAGGAACAGGTGAGCAGAGTTAGTTCTGACAGTAACAGGAGAGGAACAGGTGAGCAGAGTTAGTTCTGACAGTAACAGTGGAGGAACAGGTGAGCAGAGTTAGTTCTGACAGTAACAGAGGAGAACAGGTGAGCAGAGTTAGTTCTGACTAACAGGGGAGTAACAGGTGAGCAGAGTTAGTTCTGACAGTAACAGAGGAGGAACAGGTGAGCAGAGTTAGTTCTGACAGTAACAGGAGAGGAACAGGTGAGCAGAGTTAGTTCTGACAGTAACGGGAGGAACAGGTGAGCAGAGTTAGTTCTGACAGTAACAGGAGAGGAACAGGTGAGCAGAGTTAGTTCTGACAGTAACAGGAGAGGAACAGGTGAGCAGAGTTAATTCTGACAGTAACAGTGGAGGAACAGGTGAGCAGAGTTAGTTCTGACAGTAACAGGAGAGGAACAGGTGAGCAGAGTTAGTTCTGACAGTAACGGGAGGAACAGGTGAGCAGAGTTAGTTCTGACAGTAACAGAGGAGGAACAGGTGAGCAGAGTTAGTTCTGACAGTAACAGGAGAGGAACAGGTGAGCAGAATTAGTTCTGACAGTAACAGGTGAGGAACAGGTGAGCAGAGTTAGTTCTGACAGTAACAGGAGAGGAACAGGTGAGCAGAGTTAGTTCTGACAGTAACAGGAGAGGAACAGGTGAGCAGAATTAGTTCTGACAGTAACAGGTGAGCAGAGTTAGTTCTGACAGTAACAGGAGAGGAACAGGTGAGCAGAGTTAGTTCTGACAGTAACAGTGGAGGAACAGGTGAGCAGAGTTAGTTCTGACAGTAACAGGAGAGGAACAGGTGAGCAGAGTTAGTTCTGACAGTAACAGGAGAGGAACAGGTGAGCAGAGTTAGTTCTGACAGTAACAGGAGAGGAACAGGTGAGCAGAGTTAGTTCTGACAGTAACAGAGGAGGAACAGGTGAGCAGAGTTAGTTCTGACAGTAACAGAGGAGGAACAGGTGAGCAGAGTTAGTTCTGACAGTAACAGTGGAGGAACAGGTGAGCAGAGTTAGTTCTGACAGTAACAGGAGAGGAACAGGTGAGCAGAGTTAGTTCTGACAGTAACGGGAGGAACAGGTGAGCAGAATTAGTTCTGACAGTAACAGTGGAGGAACAGGTGAGCAGAGTTAGTTCTGACAGTAACGGGAGGAACAGGTGAGCAGAGTTAGTTCTGACAGTAACAGAGGAGGAACAGGTGAGCAGAGTTAGTTCTGACAGTAACAGGGGAGGAACAGGTGAGCAGAGTTAGTTCTGACAGTAACAGGAGAGGAACAGGTGAGCAGAATTAGTTCTGACAGTAACAGGTGAGGAACAGGTGAGCAGAGTTAGTTCTGACAGTAACAGGAGAGGAACAGGTGAGCAGAGTTAGTTCTGACAGTAACGGGAGGAACAGGTGAGCAGAGTTAGTTCTGACAGTAACAGGAGAGGAACAGGTGAGCAGAGTTAGTTCTGACAGTAACAGAGGAGGAACAGGTGAGCAGAGTTAGTTCTGACAGTAACAGAGGAGGAACAGGTGAGCAGAGTTAGTTCTGACAGTAACAGGAGAGGAACAGGTGAGCAGAGTTAGTTCTGACAGTAACAGGAGAGGAACAGGTGAGCAGAGTTAGTTCTGACAGTAACAGGTGAGGAACAGGTGAGCAGAGTTAGTTCTGACAGTAACAGGAGAGGAACAGGTGAGCAGAGTTAGTTCTGGCAGTAACAGGAGAGGAACAGGTGAGCAGAGTTAGTTCTGACAGTAACAGGAGAGGAACAGGTGAGCAGAGTTAGTTCTGACAGTAACAGGAGAGGAACAGGTGAGCAGAGTTAGTTCTGACAGTAACAGGGGAGGAACAGGTGAGCAGAGTTAGTTCTGACAGTAACAGGTGAGGAACAGGTGAGCAGAGTTAGTTCTGACAGTAACAGGAGAGGAACAGGTGAGCAGAGTTAGTTCTGACAGTAACAGGAGAGGAACAGGTGAGCAGAGTTAGTTCTGACAGTAACAGGAGAGGAACAGGTGAGCAGAGTTAGTTCTGACAGTAACAGGAGAGGAACAGGTGAGCAGAGTTAGTTCTGACAGTAACAGGGGAGGAACAGGTGAGCAGAGTTAGTTCTGACAGTAACAGGAGAGGAACAGGTGAGCAGAGTTAGTTCTGACAGTAACAGGTGAGGAACAGGTGAGCAGAGTTAGTTCTGACAGTAACAGGTGAGGAACAGGTGAGCAGACTTAGTTCTGACAGTAACAGGGGAGGAACAGGTGAGCAGAGTTAGTTCTGACAGTAACAGGAGAGGAACAGGTGAGCAGAGTTAGTTCTGACAGTAACAGGGGAGGAACAGGTGAGCAGAGTTAGTTCTGACAGGTCCCTTTGGAGGAACAGGTGAGCAGAGTTAGTTCTGACAGTAACAGGAGAGGAACAGGTGAGCAGAGTTAGTTCTGACAGTAACAGGAGAGGAACAGGTGAGCAGAGTTAGTTCTGACAGTAACAGAGGAGGAACAGGTGAGCAGAGTTAGTTCTGACAGTAACAGGTGAGGAACAGGTGAGCAGAGTTAGTTCTGACAGTAACAGGTGAGGAACAGGTGAGCAGAGTTAGTTCTGACAGTAACAGGGGAGGAACAGGTGAGCAGAGTTAGTTCTGACAGTAACAGGAGAGGAACAGGTGAGCAGAGTTAGTTCTGACAGTAACAGGAGAGGAACAGGTGAGCAGAGTTAGTTCTGACAGTAACAGGAGGAACAGGTGAGCAGAGTTAGTTCTGACAGTAACAGTGGGGGAACAGGTGAGCAGAGTTAGTTCTGACAGTAACAGGAGAGGAACAGGTGAGCAGAGTTAGTTCTGACAGTAACAGTGGGGGAACAGGTGAGCAGAGTTAGTTCTGACAGTAACAGGAGAGGAACAGGTGAGCAGAGTTAGTTCTGACAGTAACAGGGGAGGAACAGGTGAGCAGAGTTAGTTCTGACAGTAACAGGGGAGGAACAGGTGAGCAGAGTTAGTTCTGACAGTAACAGAGGAGGAACAGGTGAGCAGAGTTAGTTCTGACAGTAACAGGAGAGGAACAGGTGAGCAGAGTTAGTTCTGACAGTAACAGGGGAGGAACAGGTGAGCAGAGTTAGTTCTGACAGTAACAGGAGAGGAACAGGTGAGCAGAGTTAGTTCTGACAGTAACAGGGGAGGAACAGGTAAGCAGAGTTAGTTCTGACAGTAACAGGAGAGGAACAGGTGAGCAGAGTTAGTTCTGACAGTAACAGGAGAGGAACAGGTGAGCAGAGTTAGTTCTGACAGTAACAGGAGAGGAACAGGTGAGCAGAGTTAGTTCTGACAGTAACAGGAGAGGAACAGGTGAGCAGAGTTAGTTCTGACAGTAACAGGGGAGGAACAGGTAAGCAGAGTTAGTTCTGACAGTAACAGGAGAGGAACAGGTGAGCAGAGTTAGTTCTGACAGTAACAGGAGAGGAACAGGTGAGCAGAGTTAGTTCTGACAGTAACAGGAGAGGAACAGGTGAGCAGAGTTAGTTCTGACAGTAACAGGAGAGGAACAGGTGAGCAGAGTTAGTTCTGACAGTAACAGAGGAGGAACAGGTGAGCAGAGTTAGTTCTGACAGTAACAGAGGAGGAACAGGTGAGCAGAGTTAGTTCTGACAGTAACAGGAGAGGAACAGGTGAGCAGAGTTAGTTCTGACAGTAACAGGAGAGGAACAGGTGAGCAGAGTTAGTTCTGACAGTAACAGGAGAGGAACAGGTGAGCAGAGTTAGTTCTGACAGTAACAGGAGAGGAACAGGTGAGCAGAGTTAGTTCTGACAGTAACAGGAGAGGAACAGGTGAGCAGAGTTAGTTCTGACAGTAACAGGAGAGGAACAGGTGAGCAGAGTTAGTTCTGACAGTAACAGGAGAGGAACAGGTGAGCAGAGTTAGTTCTGACAGTAACAGGGGAGGAACAGGTGAGCAGAGTTAGTTCTGACAGTAACAGGGGAGGAACAGGTGAGCAGAGTTAGTTCTGACAGTAACAGAGGAGGAACAGGTGAGCAGAGTTAGTTCTGACAGTAACAGGAGAGGAACAGGTGAGCAGAGTTAGTTCTGACAGTAACAGGGGAGGAACAGGTGAGCAGAGTTAGTTCTGACAGTAACAGGAGAGGAACAGGTGAGCAGAGTTAGTTCTGACAGTAACAGGGGAGGAACAGGTAAGCAGAGTTAGTTCTGACAGTAACAGGAGAGGAACAGGTGAGCAGAGTTAGTTCTGACAGTAACAGGAGAGGAACAGGTGAGCAGAGTTAGTTCTGACAGTAACAGGAGAGGAACAGGTGAGCAGAGTTAGTTCTGACAGTAACAGGGGAGGAACAGGTAAGCAGAGTTAGTTCTGACAGTAACAGGAGAGGAACAGGTGAGCAGAGTTAGTTCTGACAGTAACAGGAGAGGAACAGGTGAGCAGAGTTAGTTCTGACAGTAACAGGAGAGGAACAGGTGAGCAGAGTTAGTTCTGACAGTAACAGGAGAGGAACAGGTGAGCAGAGTTAGTTCTGACAGTAACAGGAGAGGAACAGGTGAGCAGAGTTAGTTCTGACAGTAACAGGGGAGGAACAGGTGAGCAGGGAGAGTCTCTTCCTGGTTTACAGTGTGGTGTGAGGTCTAAAGTCCAGCTCTGGGACACGTCACCTGTCCACAGCTGAACAGGAAATGTCCCCTCAGTCCTCGTTCCTGCAGAGAGAGGTGCTGTCAATGCACTTAATGGGATTTTCAACTTTTAACTTATAATTTAAAACTAAATAAATGTAACTCAATACTTACGTCACATCATTTTACCTTCATAAGACTCTAGGGTGTTAAACTTATTTAAATGCATGCAGTTTGTAGGCTGGATATTTTATAATTCTGTAAGCAATTTGCTAAATGCTGCTTTTCCTCTAAAATTCTATCAGCAGTAAAAACAGGGTCCACTCTCCAACCTCGGATGTTTTAGAGTGAAGTTGTGTGTCATTGTTTTGTATTTTAATGTTAAACTGCGACCTGCTCCTGCGGTGGGACAGTAACGTTTCCAAAATAAGTCCAGGACAGTTCCTGAGGCTGTTGGCAAAATGTCACATAACTGTATGTACAGTATTTGTACTTGACTCAGAAATAAGATGATGTGGATTCTCCTCGGGGAGGGCCCACAGTGGTAACGGTTAACTGTTTCAAAACACACAAGGTTATTTGCAGTGAACAGTATTGGCTTGAGGTAGCGTTAGCTAACGACAGTTTGTGTCTGTGAGTAGATGAAAAACTCTCACCGTACGCTGGTTTGATGTCCCACCTGACTGAAAAAATTACTTGTCCATTTACAAGTTTTCAAGGTCATGCACTTTCTTTTTCACATGAGGGAACACACCTTGGTGCTGTTCACTGACTTTAAGCTTAAGCATCACACTTAAGAAATATGCAGAATGTCTTTGTTCTGAGGTTGCTTAAAATGAAGCTGCCACTGAGAAACAACTGCTCCTACGCAAAAACAAGGCCTATACCAGATCTGAATTTGAGTACTGCTCAGTTTTGCTTTGTGGCTCTGGAAAAACATCGTCAAACTGCTTAGAAAGGCAGTGCATGTGCATAATTTGCCATATCGATCAGAGATTACATCTGGCAACAAACCAGACCAAACTTTGCATTGTCAGGTTTTGCATTTAAGTTGTGCTGTGTGCTCTCACAGACAGCTCTGGGACCTCACCGCCCTACACAAAAACACCTGCCCTACAGTGTGTGTAGAGGCTGGTATTTGTCCTCGCGGAGAACTGCCTGCTGCCGGCGTTTGGCAGAGGACGAGAGTGCTGCATGTGCTGGGGCATGGCTGTGTTTGTACGCACTGTGGGTGCATTTAAGGAGAATTTAATAACTAAATCTGGGGATCAATGCTTTATGCTTTTCCCACATTTATATAGTTTTTTTGTCTGTTGTTGTTACAGCAGTCATAGGATCATGGAACTTTTAACTGTGCATTCTATATTTTGTAATAAAAAAAAGAAGTTTGCTTTGAGTCACGGCAGCAGAGTGGGGTTCTACACCACAGGTCCACAGTGTTTGTAGTTTTAGTCCATATCATATTTATCCTGAGCTGTCAGGCTCTAAATACTTATGTGGCTGCATCTCCTTGTGTTTAAACTGTAGCCATGTTTGTTTTGCCCTCCATGGAATGCAAAGGGCGCAAAAATAAAAACATTTTTGGGGATCACGCACCAATGAGCACAGCTTTTGACATCACTGATTACATCCAGGTCTATAATACATCCATGGTTCTTACCAAAGGCAAAGACGACTTTCCATTGTGGTGATTTTTTTACCGTTAAAATGCAAAAGAGAAAATATCGCCCATCCTTTTTAAGAATTCAAAATGACTAAAATGTAGTGAATGTCCTGAGTGAGGGCGATGATGATGGCTTAAAATGATGAACTGCCAACGAAAAGCTTTCTATACATGTTTTATAAACTGATTTATATTTGAAGTTATTATTTAATATTATTTGTATAAAACTTCACAGCTGTGCCACACTGCAGGACAAAAAGTCTTGATGTCTTAAATAAATGCATGTGTATGTTTCTGCTGCAGGAGACCGGGAGCAGGTGAGAGATGGAGGATGGGAAGCCGGTGTGGGCGCCCCACCCCACAGACGGGTTCCAGCTGGGGACCATCGTGGACATCGGGCCAGACTCTCTCACGATAGAGCTGCTGAAGCAGAGGGGCAAGGTGAGGGCACTAAACATTTAACACATCTGTATTTAGGCCTGAAGGCTCGGTCTCTTACACTCCCCCTGACTCCTGAGAACCATGACCTCAGACTTGGAGCTGGTTCACACTGAGCTCAGAGCGTCCCAGGTTCTGAAGAAGCCAAAGGAGCAACTTCGTCCTCATTAGGGCTGCACAATATATCGCAAAATTATCGTAATATCGTATCGCAATATCACCAATATCTGTATCACAACAATCTAAATATATCACAATAACGCTGTGGTCTCCATCTGACAGAGATTTACACTGAAGAATAATTTTCCACCAGAGCCTTAAAAGAACTAAATAAAAATGTAAAAAAAAAAGTCCAATTTTAGAGGAAATTTCCTTAATTTAGTCACAGTTCAACCTTGTTTTATTCCTGAGTTAGTCTGAGTTAGTTTCTGACTTGTGAATACAGGGACTTACAGTTTTAGATCTTTGTCCTCAGCCATATTATTTATTATATGACTTTATTTCTCCAGCAGATAAACATGCATAGATGTGTTGCATGAATTGTTCAGGGGTTGCTTCCTTCATCTCAGAAAGTCTTTGTCTGTTCCTCATGTCCTCCTCAGAGCCCCCTCATTCTGCTCTGGACTCTTCTCTCCTAAAGTCCTCCTCTGTTTAGTCCATGATCTGCTGCAGTTTAATTCACAGAGCTTTCTCCAGAGCTGCAGGTCACTGACACTCAGCACAAAGACCTCAGATTTACAGCCTTCATCAGGAGACTCTGGTTCTCTCTCAGACCTGTCCTTCATCAGGAGACTCTGGTTCTCTCAGACCTGTCCTTCATCAGGAGACTCTGGTTCTCTCTCAGACCTGTCCTTCATCAGGAGACTCTGGTTCTCTCAGACCTGTCCTTCATCAGGAGACTCTGGTTCTCTCAGACCTGTCCTTCATCAGGAGACTCTGGTTCTCTCAGACCTGTCCTTCATCAGGAGACTCTGGTTCTCTCTCAGACCTGTCCTTCATCAGGAGACTCTGGTTCTCTCAGACCTGTCCTTCATCAGGAGACTCTGGTTCTCTCTCAGACCTGTCCTTCATCAGGAGACTCTGGTTCTCTCAGACCTGTCCTTCATCAGAAGACTCTGGTTCTCTCTCAGACCTGTCCTTCATCAGGAGACTCTGGTTCTCTCAGACCTGTCCTTCATCAGGAGACTCTGGTTCTCTCAGACCTGTCCTTCAGCAGGAGACTCTGGTTCTCTCAGACCTGTCCTTCATCAGGAGACTCTGGTTCTCTCTCAGACCTGTCCTTCATCAGGAGACTCTGGTTCTCTCTCAGACCTGTCCTTCATCAGGAGACTCTGGTTCTCTCAGACCTGTCCTTCATCAGGAGACTCTGGTTCTTTCAGACCTGTCCTTCATCAGGAGACTCTGGTTCTCTCAGACCTGTCCTTCATCAGGAGACTCTGGTTCTCTCTCAGACCTGTCCTTCATCAGGAGACTCTGGTTCTCTCAGACCTGTCCTTCATCAGAAGACTCTGGTTCTCTCTCAGACCTGTCCTTCATCAGAAGACTCTGGTTCTCTCTCAGACCTGTCCTTCATCAGAAGACTCTGGTTCTCTCAGACCTGTCCTTCATCAGGAGACTCTGGTTCTCTCTCAGACCTGTCCTTCATCAGGAGACTCTGGTTCTCTCAGACCTGTCCTTCATCAGGAGACTCTGGTTCTCTCAGACCTGTCCTTCATCAGGAGACTCTGGTTCTCTCAGACCTGTCCTTCATCAGGAGACTCTGGTTCTCTCTCAGACCTGTCCTTCATCAGGAGACTCTGGTTCTCTCTCAGACCTGTCCTTCATCAGGAGACTCTGGTTCTCTCTCAGACCTGTCCTTCATCAGGAGACTCTGGTTCTCTCTCAGACCTGTCCTTCATCAGGAGACTCTGGTTCTCTCAGACCTGTCCTTCATCAGGAGACTGGTTCTCTCTCAGACCTGTCCTTCATCAGGAGACTCTGGTTCTCTCTCAGACCTGTCCTTCATCAGGAGACTCTGGTTCTCTCTCAGACCTGTCCTTCATCAGGAGACTCTGGTTCTCTCTCAGACCTGTCCTTCATCAGGAGACTCTGGTTCTCTCAGACCTGTCCTTCATCAGAAGACTCTGGTTCTCTCTCAGACCTGTCCTTCATCAGGAGACTCTGGTTCTCTCAGACCTGTCCTTCATCAGGAGACTCTGGTTCTTTCAGACCTGTCCTTCATCAGGAGACTCTGGTTCTCTCAGACCTGTCCTTCATCAGGAGACTCTGGTTCTCTCAGACCTGTCCTTCATCAGGAGACTCTGGTTCTCTCAGACCTGTCCTCCATCAGGAGACTCTGGTTCCTTTCACCTGCTCCGTCTGTAAACCCTGTAAACCCTGTAATCTCCTGTAACGACTCTAAACCGTCATAAATCAGGAGTCAAGGACCTAAACAAACCTAAAACTCTCCACATCCTTCAGCTTTTATTTACACCGCTCTCTGTCTTAATGAAAGCAGATAATGAGTGCGTCCTGTTAATGTGTCCAATGGAAACACAGCTGCACATCAGTTCCTCTCCTTCTCTCACTCTGTTTACTCTGAGGCCATAAAACTCACTCAAGAGAGAGGAGGAAAGGAACTGTGCTAATCTCTTCACTGTTTACAAAGAAATTAGGAGAATGTTGTGTCAGTGAAGGAAAATAAAAAGACTGTGATTAATTTGAACACAGAGACTTCTGCTGACTGTCGGTGAACATGGGGCCCTGTGGTAAGTAAGAATTTAAATGAACATGAACCAAGGGCCCCTACAGGACACTGCTCCTCGTCAGTAAACTGTAATAATGGAAGTTACAGCAGCAGCAGTACAGCGCCCTCTGGTGGACGGAAGCTAATGCTGCAGCGTAAGAGCAGGGGCCTCAAACTCAGTAGGTGCCATATCTGGTATTGTCATGTGACTGGAGGGCCACATAAAGGTTCAGGAGATAACTTCAACAAAGTGGAATACATTTGGAAAGAAAATGTCATTATAACGATACAAAGATGATACATGTAGTACATTTAGCACAGAATATGCAGCGCAGGTAGAAGAAGTAATCTAAAAGTACCAATTATTTTAGTAAAAAATATTGCTTGTTATATGTCAGAAACATGGTTTTACTGAGAAAAAATAAAAGTATAAAAGTTATTCCGCTGGCCAGATGACCTGGTCCTGGTCTGCACATTAGTTTTTAGCTAGACATGGCTGAAAGTTTAACAATACGTTTTTTGCCCTGTCTTTTTAATAAACGTATAAATATATAAAATTATGTTTTTGATATTTTGCCAAGGCTCAGACCGCAGGGGCCCCAGGGCCTGTGTTCTTACTTAGGCTCACATATCTGTGCATTTACATTTCCTCCCAAAGAGACAAACAGAAGTTTTTTTTTTTTTTAACTGGAGCCTCTTTGAGTGTCTCTGACTGTACAGCTGTTAGGATCACAGCTGCAGCTGGGGTCCTTCCATCATGTGGACACCCAAACAAGTGCCTGACCAAAAATCAGCTTCAAAACTCAAGTGTCCAATGCCTAGTTTCTAAAAAATACAGAAACCGTACCAATATTGCTTTGTCTCTAATGTGAAGCTTTACATTCCATTTTTCCACATTAAAACATAATAAAAAAAGCAGATTCACAGCTCAGAAATCTTTCAGCACATTTTTCAGTGGAAATCCTGGACCACAGTTCAGCTTCAGAACTGAGAAAGCCTCTTGGATCAGAGGTGAAACATTTTCAACTTTAAAAATCTAATCCAGATGACTCCTTTTTAACTTTTTGTTGCGATGCATTTCCCCTGGACGAGTGAGAGTCTTCACAGACACTGGACCACAGGCTTAAAAACAATCTAAAATCATTTATTTCCAGCCTGTGTCCTACTGTATTTAAATGAGAACAGCTCTTGTCTTTCACAGAGGCTGAATGTGTCTCTGATGCGGCGTTAGCTGCAGAGTTTCCGGTTCTCTGCTCTAGAACAGTGCACAGTTTGTGTTTGGGCCCAGCGTGTGCCAGTGTCTGATGAGTTCACTGGACTCCAGAAATAACCATAACCACAGCAGAGGAGAGTGGCTGACGATGAGTTCACTGACCTCGGGAGAAAACTCTCACACAGCTGAAGACCTCACCACAGACACATTATTAATTACAGCTCAGAGGCACCACTGAGATCTTAAAGGCTCTATCTTCTGTAAAACGTCCTCCTCCTCTCTGCCTCTCTGTTCTGATGTTGTTATTTTGGCTCACGCTCCCACTTTTCTCTCCTCTGCTCCTGTTCCAAGTCTCTGAGTTCACTGTGGAACGTATACATCTGTGGAAACTCTGACTCAGAGTTGTACTACTCACTGGTTTCCTGGACCGTTCGCAGGATTTACTGATCATTAGTGTGAATGTAGAGCTCTGTCTCCATCCAGGGAGGTTCTAAAGGATCCTGTCCCATTGTGAGTTAGGGCCAAAAGATACGAACTCCAGCCACAAGGGGTCAGTAAAGGTGTCTGAGTGGGTTTCCTCCATCAACCTAAAACATGCACTATAACCCTCCAGCTCGGTCCAGACCGGGATCCTGGCTCAGACCTGGCTCCAGACCAGGATCCTGGCTCAGATCTGGCTCCTGACCGGGATCCTGGCTCAGACCTGGCTCCTGACCGGGATCCTGGCTCAGATCTGGCTCCTGACCAGGATCCTGGCTCAGATCTGGCTCAGATCTGGCTCCTGACCATGATCCTGGCTCAGACCTGGCTCCTGACCGGGATCCTGGCTCAGATCTGGCTCCTGACCAGGATCCTGGCTCAGATCTGGCTCAGATCTGGCTCCTGACCATGATCCTGGCTCAGATCTGGCTCCAGAC
Source organism: Bostrychus sinensis (assembly GCA_020698575.1). NCBI lineage: Eukaryota > Metazoa > Chordata > Actinopteri > Gobiiformes > Eleotridae > Bostrychus > Bostrychus sinensis. The sequence continues at coordinate 32,749,857 of CM036257.1, forward strand.
CGGGATCCTGGCTCAGATCTGGCTCCTGACCATGATCCTGGCTCAGATCTGGCTCCAGACCGGGATCCTGGCTCAGATCTGGCTCCTGACCATGATCCTGGCTCAGATCTGGCTCCTGACCATGATCCTGGTTCAGATGTGGCTCCTGACCAGGATCCTGGCTCAGATCTGGCTCCAGACCATGATCCTGGTTCAGATGTGGCTCCTGACCAGGATCCTGGCTCAGATCTGGCTCCAGACCATGATCCTGGTTCAGATGTGGCTCCAGACCGGGATCCTGGCTCAGACCTGGCTCCTGACCAGGATCCTGGCTCAGACCTGGCTCCAGACCGGGATCCCGGCTCAGACCTGGCTCCTGACCATGATCCTGGCTCAGACCTGGCTCCAGACCATGATCCTGGCTCAGACCTGGCTCCTGACCATGATCCTGGCTCAGACCTGGCTCCTGACCGGGATCCTGGCTCAGATCTGGCTCCAGACCATGATCCTGGCTCAGACCTGGCTCCTGACCGGGATCCTGGCTCAGATCTGGCTCCAGACCATGATCCTGGCTCAGACCTGGCTCCTGACCATGATCCTGGCTCAGATCTGGCTCCAGACCGGGATCCTGGCTCAGACCTGGCTCCAGACCGGGATCCCGGCTCAGACCTGGCTCCTGACCGGGATCCTGGCTCAGATCTGGCTCCAGACCGGGATCCCGGCTCAGACCTGGCTCCTGACCATGATCCTGGCTCAGATCTGGCTCCAGACCGGGATCCTGGCTCAGACCTGGCTCCTGACCATGATCCTGGCTCAGATCTGGCTCCTGACCATGATCCTGGCTCAGACCTGGCTCCTGACCATGATCCTGGCTCAGATCTGGCTCCTGACCATGATCCTGGCTCAGATCTGGCTCCTGACCATGATCCTGGCTCAGACCTGGCTCCTGACCATGATCCTGGCTCAGATCTGGCTCCAGACCGGGATCCTGGCTCAGACCTGGCTCCTGACCATGATCCTGGCTCAGACCTGGCTCCTGACCATGATCCTGGCTCAGATCTGGCTCCAGACCGGGATCCTGGCTCAGACCTGGCTCCTGACCATGATCCTGGCTCAGACCTGGCTCCTGACCATGATCCTGGCTCAGATCTGGCTCCAGACCGGGATCCTGGCTCAGACCTGGCTCCTGACCATGATCCTGGCTCAGATCTGGCTCCAGACCGGGATCCCGGCTCAGATCTGGCTCCTGACCGGGATCCCGGCTCAGATCTGGCTCCTGACCGGGATCCTGGCTCAGATCTGGCTCCTGACCCAGATCCTGGCTCAGACCTGGCTCCAGACCGGGATCCCGGCTCAGATCTGGCTCAGATCTGGCTCCAGACCATGATCCTGGCTCAGATCTGGCTCCAGACCGGGATCCTGACTCAGATCTGGCTCCAGACCGGGATCCTGGCTCAGACCTGGCTCCAGACCGGGATCCTGCCTCAGATCTGGCTCCAGACCATGATCCCGGCTCAGACCTGGCTCCAGACCGGGATCCTGGCTCAGATCTGGCTCCTGACCGGGATCCTGCCTCAGATCTGGCTCCTGACCCAGATCCTGGCTCAGATCTGGCTCCAGACCAGGATCCTGGCTCAGACCTGGCTCCAGACCGGGATCCTGGCTCAGATCTGGCTCCTGACCCAGATCCTGGCTCAGATCTGGCTCCAGACCGGGATCCTGGCTCAGATCTGGCTCCTGACCCAGATCCTGGCTCAGATCTGGCTCCAGACCAGGATCCTGGCTCAGATCTGGCTCCAGACCGGGATCCTGGCTCAGATCTGGCTCCTGACCCAGATCCTGGCTCAGATCTGGCTCCAGACCAGGATCCTGGCTCAGATCTGGCTCCAGACCGGGATCCTGGCTCAGATCTGGCTCCTGACCGGGATCCTGGCTCAGATCTGGCTCAGATCTGGCTCCAGACCAGGATCCTGGCTCAGATCTGGCTCAGATCTGGCTCCAGACCGGGATCCTGGCTCAGACCTGGCTCCAGAACGGGATCCTGACTCAGATCTGGCTCCAGACCATGATCCTGGCTCAGATCTGGCTCCAGACCGGGATCCTGACTCAGATCTGGCTCCAGACCGGGATCCTGGCTCAGACCTGGCTCCAGACCGGGATCCTGCCTCAGATCTGGCTCCAGACCATGATCCCGGCTCAGACCTGGCTCCAGACCGGGATCCTGGCTCAGATCTGGCTCCTGACCGGGATCCTGCCTCAGATCTGGCTCCTGACCCAGATCCTGGCTCAGATCTGGCTCCAGACCAGGATCCTGGCTCAGACCTGGCTCCAGACCGGGATCCTGGCTCAGATCTGGCTCCTGACCCAGATCCTGGCTCAGATCTGGCTCCAGACCGGGATCCTGGCTCAGATCTGGCTCCTGACCCAGATCCTGGCTCAGATCTGGCTCCAGACCAGGATCCTGGCTCAGATCTGGCTCCAGACCGGGATCCTGGCTCAGATCTGGCTCCTGACCCAGATCCTGGCTCAGATCTGGCTCCTGACCGGGATCCTGGCTCAGATCTGGCTCAGATCTGGCTCCAGACCAGGATCCTGGCTCAGATCTGGCTCAGATCTGGCTCCAGACCAGGATCCCGGCTCAGATCTGGCTCCTGACTGGGATCCTGGCTCAGATCTGGCTCAGATCTGGCTCCAGACCAGGATCCTGGCTCAGATCTGGCTCCAGACCGGGATCCTGGCTCAGATCTGGCTCCTGACCCAGATCCTGGCTCAGATCTGGCTCCTGACCGGGATCCTGGCTCAGATCTGGCTCAGATCTGGCTCCTGACCGGGATCCTGGCTCAGATCTCGCTCAGATCTGGCTCCAGACCGGGATCCTGGCTCAGACCTGGCTCCAGACCAGGATCCCGGCTCAGATCTGGCTCCAGACCGGGATCCTGGCTCAGATCTGGCTCAGATCTGGCTCCTGACCATGATCCTGGCTCAGATCTGGCTCCTGACCATGATCCTGGCTCAGATCTGGCTCCAGACCGGGATCCTGGCTCAGACCTGGCTCCAGACCAGGATCCTGGCTCAGATCTGGCTCCAGACCGGGATCCTGGCTCAGATCTGGCTCCTGACCGGGATCCTGGCTCAGATCTGGCTCAGATCTGGCTCCTGACCGGGATCCTGGCTCAGATCTCGCTCAGATCTGGCTCCAGACCGGGATCCTGGCTCAGACCTGGCTCCAGACCAGGATCCCGGCTCAGATCTGGCTCCAGACCGGGATCCTGGCTCAGATCTGGCTCAGATCTGGCTCCTGACCATGATCCTGGCTCAGATCTGGCTCCTGACCATGATCCTGGCTCAGATCTGGCTCCAGACCGGGATCCTGGCTCAGACCTGGCTCCAGACCAGGATCCTGGCTCAGATCTGGCTCCAGACCGGGATCCTGGCTCAGATCTGGCTCCAGACCGGGATCCTGGCTCAGATCTGGCTCCTGACCATGATCCTGGCTCAGATCTGGCTCCAGACCGGGATCCTGGCTCAGACCTGGCTCCAGACCAGGATCCTGGCTCAGATCTGGCTCCAGACCAGGATCCCGGCTCAGATCTGGCTCCAGACCGGGATCCTGGCTCAGATCTGGCTCAGATCTGGCTCCTGACCATGATCCTGGCTCAGATCTGGCTCCTGACCATGATCCTGGCTCAGATCTGGCTCCAGACCGGGATCCTGGCTCAGACCTGGCTCCAGACCAGGATCCTGGCTCAGATCTGGCTCCAGACCGGGATCCTGGCTCAGATCTGGCTCCAGACCGGGATCCTGGCTCAGATCTGGCTCCAGACCAGGATCCTGGCTCAGATCTGGCTCCAGACCAGGATCCTGGCTCAGCTTCTTCAGACCAGAGGCGAGTCTAGTCTTGAGTGAACCTGTGATCCGGTTTCATTAAGTCTCCAAATAATTCATCAGCTCCACGTCACTCTCTGTTGGAGACATTAAACTTTCATACTCTTTAAATGCACAAACAAAAAAGGGAAAGTCTGTTGTGCTAAATCAAATAAACAAGAAAAACAACCACAAACTCACTCAACTGTGATTTATTGATCAGTGATTGAACATTAACCCCCAGGGACCGTTCTGCTAAAATCACATTCATACCGTTCAACGCAAAAAGTCATTTTATAGCTATAAAAAATATGATAAATTATTATTATATTCAGCTTTGGTTGAGCTCATTAGAATCAGCTGCTTCTGTGCTCACTGCTGATGCCTAATATTCATCCATCTGTAAAGATTTTAGTTTAAATCCCAGGTTTGTGTGACCACTTCTTCAGAAACATGATCTGATTATGACGAGAAGAACAAGATTATGTCAGTTAAAGTAGAATATAAAAAGAATTTATAAAAATCACATTCAGAATAAGGCTGCACAATATATCGCAAAATTATCGTTATCGCAATATCTGTATCGCAAGACTCTAAATATATCACAATAACACTGTGGTCTTCCATCTGACAGAGATTTACACTGAAGAATCATTTTCCACCAGAGCCTTAAAAGAGCATGTGTTGTGACTAAATAAAAATGTTTAAAAATGTTTAAAAAGTCCAGTTTTAGTGGTAATTTAATTAATTTAGTCCCAGCTTAGCCTTGTTTTATTCCTGGTTTAGTCTGAGTTAAGTTTGGATTTTGTGGCTGTATTGACTTGGAAATACAGGAACTTGAATTTAACTTACTATGTTCCAAAAGTAGGCTCTGTTTTCAAATATCGCAATAATATTGTTATCGCAATTTTCAACATCGTTATTGATTATCGCATGTTTTCTCCATATCGTGCAGCCCTAGTATAAAACATAAATACAACGGCAGATCAGTGAAGTCAGTGATGTTCATATTTCTGACCTAGGAAGTGAATATCGATACACATGAAGTATCGATCGATAATATGGGAAATATCGAAATTAGAAATTTGTGTTAAAAAAACGCAGATATGGCTTTTTGGAGATCAATTTTGTGTTTTTAATTAAATAAAATGTTATATTCAACTTTTCTTCGCTCTCTGTCTGCTGGACATAAATGAAATGAAATGAAATGAAATGTAGTAAATTTAACTTACTATGTTCCAAAAGTAGGCTCTGTTTTCAAATATCACAGTAATATTGTTATCGCAGTTATTGAATATCGCATGTTTTGTCCACATCGTGCAGCCCTAATTCAGAACTTTCAGCTCAGAAAATGTGCATTCAATTAAATTGTATAAAGTGTATTGTTTACTTTCTGTAGGAGCTGAGCTGGAAATAACAGGAGCATTTAAACACACACCTCACCAAAAATAGGCAAAATTATCAAAAGATAAAAAATTAAAAGTGTAAAATGCGCTCAGCGATCCCAGAGCGTTAATATCTTTAAGAAAACTTCACTTAGACCTGTTATTCCTTTTATCTTTTATCTTTTCCTCTTATCTTTTTTAATAATAATTGTGTGGATGTTCCTAAAAACAGCTCTTTATTTGTAAAAACTGTATTTTGCAGACGTTCCTGGCGCCCATGAACCAGGTGTTTCCAGCTGAGGACGATGTGGACAAACATGTGGAGGACAACTGTGAGCTTTTACCGTTTTACTCAGAAACGCTCTCAGAAACATTTCAGTTTGTAGTGAACACGTTTCCTTCGTGCCGCAGGTTCGCTGATGTACCTGAACGAAGCCACGCTGCTCAACAACGTGAGAGTGCGATACAGCAAAGACAGGATCTACGTGAGTACAAACCTGACCTGGAGCTGCGCAGGAGGTCGCAGGTTCCACTTCCTTTTGTCTGAGCTTAAAACTCAGAGCCACACCTGGTCCTGTACCTGCTGCCCATTCAAGCCCTTTTTTGTTTTTTATTTTCAAACCAGAAATCAGGAAATGAAAAAATTAGGCGTCAAAAAACAAATGTACACGTCCTTTTGTGATTTAGCTCCCGTCACTGCACAGCTGGCAGACGGAAGCACAGCTGGATTGATCTGAGCATGTGCAGTACGACATCATTTCCATTCATTTAAAATTTTAGCAAAAATCTAGAATGCTAGCTTTTTGTTGGTCTAACTTATTTCTTTAAAAATGTAAATAAATAAAATAAATAAATTACTATTAAAACAGTAAAATCAAATTTGAGAATTATGATTAAGAATAAATTTAAAAGTAAAAAAAGAGAAGAATGCAGATAAAACACTTTCAGCTGGCATATACACAGCTAAAAAGACCAGTTTTAAGTCTGGACTGTGGCAGGCATAAAGTTTTAAATGAGCTAATTTTGTGTATAAAAGTGTAACATTTCTCAGTGTAAACATTTGTTATGTTATTTATGTTCTATTGTGAATAAAATATTGGCTCAAAAACCAAACTGTTCAATTAGAGGACCCCTTGAAAACGAGATGCTACATCTCAAGGGGTTATTCCTCTTTAAAAATGTAAATAAATAAATGAATGAATTAATTAACTAACGATTGAAAAACAAAGGGTTATAACGGTAACATTTGTTGGATTATAGTTCTAGAAGTCTGCTGTGGGCGTAACCATAGCAACGGCAAACAGACGAGCGGCCGCTGCTTGCATTCATTTCATTATGCGAAGTTAAATTAGCCCTGCTCTTCCAGATAACACAGAGCTCAGTGGGAATAACAGATGACTTCATCTACAGCGGAGACAGGGGACACTGTGTCCCGCTCCTGTCCACACCTGTGTCCCCCGAGAGTAAGACCTGGCCCTGCGTCCCCCGAGAGTAAGACCTGGCCCCGTGTCCCCCGAGAGTAAGACCTGGCCCTGTGTCCCCCGAGAGTAAGACCTGGCCCCGTGTCCCCCGAGAGTAAGACCTGGCCCCGTGTCCCCCGAGAGTAAGACCTGGCCCCGTGTCCCCCGAGAGTAAGACCTGGCCCCGTGTCCCCCGAGAGTAAGACCTGGCCCCGTGTCCCCCGAGAGAGTAAGACCTGGCCCCGTGTCCCCCGAGAGTAAGACCTGGCCCCGTGTCCCCCGAGAGTAAGACCTGGCCCCGTGTCCCCCGAGAGTAAGACCTGGCCCCGCGTCCTCTGACTCTGTCCACATTAAACCTACACAACGCTTTAACACAGAAAAGTTAGGAAACCACACAGGGTTTAGTTCTCCCCAGGAGCTACCACAGAGCTACCACAGAGCTACCACAGAGCTGACCACAGAGCTACCACAGAGCTACCACAGAGCTACCACAGAGCTGACCACAGAGCTGACCACAGAGCTACCACAGAGCTACCACAGAGCTACCACAGAGCTGACCACAGAGCTGACCACAGAGCTACCACAGAGCTGACCACAGAGCTGACCACAGAGCTACCATAGAGCTGACCACAGAGCTGACCACAGAGCTACCACAGAGCTACCACAGAGCTACCATAGAGCTGACCACAGAGCTGACCACAGAGCTACCACAGAGCTGACCACAGAGCTACCACAGAGCTGACCACAGAGCTACCATAGAGCTGACCACAGAGCTGACCACAGAGCTGACCACAGAGCTACCACAGAGCTGACCACAGAGCTGACCACAGAGCTGACCACAGAGCTACCACAGAGCTACCACAGAGCTACCACATGTGCAGCAGATGTTTGCATCCATCCAGCTGTGCTACCTCCAGGGTCACCAGCAGCAGCCGCTGCCTCTGGGACTGCCATAAATAATGTTTTACTAAAAAAAATGTTTAGGCAAACAAAGCAGAAAAATGAACGAAAGCAAAAATCCACAGACCACCTCATGATCCAACAAAGTTTACTTTATTTAGTTTAATTTTTGTATTTTTGTAACTTTGGCTAATTTAACTTTTTCTTTAATGTGTGACGTTACATTGAGGCAGAATTACAGCAAGCACACAGACTACAGTACAGTTAGATTGTTAATGTAACATTTATAACATTTAAACTATTTCAGATTATTTTCAGCTGTAAGGCTTTGACAGGAAGTGCTCAGATCAATGTTTCACTCTGCTGTCAGTGACAGGAGCTACATCAGAAAAGGATGTGTACATTTGTTTTTTATTTTTTTATTTATAATAGAAAAACGAATAATGGCTTGTTTTTTCATTTCCCAATTTTGGATTTTAAAACAAAAAAACCCCCAAAAGGTTTGTTTTTTGTTTTTCCATTTTAATTTGTTAATCAGGAAACAGGTCATTTTACAGTTTTGGATTTTCCATTTCCAAACCAAAATCTAATGTGCAGCTCTGTCAGGACCCGCTCTGACCCAGCAGTACCAGGAACCTAACATGATAATAATATAATGTACATAATAATAATATAATGTAAACTAATGATGGCTTACCTGAACAGTTCTGGTAGAAACCTGGTGAACGCTGACATCTGGTGGCTCAAATTAAAACTACAGCCTGACGCCACACAAAGTTATTTACACTGCATCTGCTGCTGATAAGAACTATACATACAAACATATATAATGTGTTTATATACTCCTGGTTTAGACCTGGTTTAGTCCTGGTTTAGTCCTGGTTTAGACCTGCTTTAGTCCTGCTTTAGACCTGGTTTAGTCCTGCTTTAGTCCTGGTTTAGTCCTGCTTTAGTCCTGGATTAGACCTGGTTTAGTCCTGGTTTAGACCTGCTTTAGTCCTGCTTTAGTCCTGGTTTAGACCTGCTTTAGTCCTGGTTTAGTCCTGCTTTAGTCCTGGTTTAGTCCTGCTTTAGTCCTGCTTTAGTCCTGGTTTAGTCTTGGTTTAGTCCTGGTTTAGACCTGGTTTAGTCCTGCTTTAGTCCTGCTTTAGTCCTGGTTTAGTCCTGGTTTAGACCTGGTTTAGTCCTGGTTTAGTCCTGGTTTAGTCCTGGTTTAGACCTGGTTTAGACCTGGTTTAGACCTGGTTTAGTCCTGGTTTAGACCTGGTTTAGACCTGGTTTAGTCCTGGTTTAGACCTGGTTTAGTCCTGCTTTAGACCTGCTTTAGACCTGCTTTAGACCTGGTTTAGTCCTGGTTTAGACCTGCTTTAGTCCTGGTTTAGACCTGCTTTAGACCTGGTTTAGTCCTGGTTTAGACCAGGTTTAGACCTGGTTTAGACCTGGTTTAGACCTGCTTTAGTCCTGGTTTAGTCCTGGTTTAGACCTGGTTTAGTCCTGGTTTAGACCTGGTTTAATCCTGCTTTAGACCTGCTTTAGACCTGGTTTAGTCCTGGTTTAGACCTGCTTTAGACCTGGTTTAGACCTGGTTTAGACCTGGTTTAGACCTGGTTTAGGCCTGGTTTAGACCTGGTTTAGTCCTGGTTTAGACCTGCTTTAGACCTGGTTTAGACCTGGTTTAGACCTGGTTTAGACCTGGTTTAGTCCTGGTTTAGTCCTGGTTTAGTCCTGGTTTAGACCTGGTTTAATCCTGGTTTAGACCTGCTTTAGACCTGGTTTAGTCCTGGTTTAGACCTGCTTTAGACCTGGTTTAGACCTGGTTTAGACCTGGTTTAGACCTGGTTTAGTCCTGGTTTAGACCTGGTTTAGACCTGGTTTAGACCTGGTTTAGACCTGCTTTAGTCCTGGTTTAGTCCTGGTTTAGACCTGGTTTAGACCTGGTTTAGTCCTGGTTTAGACCTGCTTTAGACCTGGTTTAGTCCTGGTTTAGTCCTGGTTTAGTCCTGGTTTAGACCTGGTTTAATCCTGGTTTAGACCTGCTTTAGACCTGGTTTAGTCCTGGTTTAGACCTGCTTTAGACCTGGTTTAGACCTGGTTTAGACCTGGTTTAGACCTGGTTTAGGCCTGGTTTAGGCCTGGTTTAGTCCTGGTTTAGACCTGCTTTAGACCTGGTTTAGACCTGGTTTAGACCTGGTTTAGACCTGGTTTAGTCCTGGTTTAGTCCTGGTTTAGACCTGGTTTAATCCTGGTTTAGACCTGCTTTAGACCTGGTTTAGTCCTGGTTTAGACCTGGTTTAGACCTGGTTTAGACCTGCTTTAGACCTGGTTTAGTCCTGG
>CM036257.1:32764778-32779778 GCA_020698575.1 Bostrychus sinensis
TATTCTTATTTATTATTAGGGTTTTTTTTATGCTAGGGCACGACATGGAGAAAACCTGCGATATTCAATAACTATGTTGAAAATTGCGATAACGATATTATTGCGATATTTGAAAATAGAGCCTACTTTTGGAACATAGTAAGTTAAATTCACTACATTTCACAAAAATGTAGTGTGTAAATCTCTGTCAGATGGAAGACCACAGTGTTATTGTGATATATTTAGATTCTTGCGATGCTGATATTGCGATAACGATAATTTTGCGATATATTGTGCAGCCCTAGTCCTGATTTAGGTTTATTTTAGTCTTTGAAAGCAAAATATAAGGCACTAGAAATGATCAGTGACCCTGCATTTCTTTATTTCTTTTAAATTTTTATTTTATTTATTTATTTCATTCATGATTTAAAAAACAAAAAGCACAGAAAATTCTTCTGATTTTACATCTGCAAAATGAAAAATGAGTTAAATTTGCTGTTTTGTGTACTAAATTAATTAAATTACCACTAAAACTGGACTTTTTAAACATTTTTATTTAGTCACAACACATGTTCTTTTAAGGCTCTGGTGGAAAATGATTCTTCAGTGTAAATCTCTGTCAGATGGAGACCACAGCGTTATTGCGATATATTTAGATTCTTGCGATGCTGATATTGCGATAACAATAATTTTGCGATATATTGTGCAGCCTTATTTTATGCTTATTATTATTTTTCTATATTTGTATGTAAGAAACTGTACCCTGCCTTTGATGTAAATTGAGTTAAACTCGTCTTTCTCGCTCCGCAGATATCTGACCACTTCGTACGGAACAGGCCAGGACATCGACGAGAGGATAGTGGAAGGTAACGCTCACACTTCCGTACTTTCACTGCGCTGTTGGGAACTTTCTGACATATTCATCTCTCATTTCCGTGTCCTCCTCCTCTCCTCAGCGAACCCGTTGCTGGAGGCTTTCGGAAACGCCAAAACCGTCCGCAACAACAACAGCAGCCGCTTCGGGAAGTTCGTGGAGATCCACTTTAACGAGAAGGTTCGTCCGTCGTTAATCCTGATGTTACTCCTGTCTCTTTGTTAAAAAGTTCATTTACAGAGAACAGAGTTTTGTCTCGGTCTCAGATCAGCGCCGGTCTCTGAAGCCTCGTTCAGAGCCAGGCTTCATCTTCATTTATGATCTGCCACAGTCTCCAACAGATGTTCATTACAAAATATAACTTTTATTAAACTCTGCTTGGAAAAGGAGGGCACTTTTATTATAAACATACAGGGCACAGGTTTATTTTACGGTGTTATTCCACAAATGACCACTAGTCCTAAGTCCCAGCAACCACTGAGAGCAGATTCTCGATGATAAAGTCTGGATCAGCCTAAACCAGGTCTAAACCAGGTATAAACCAGGTCTAAACCAGGACTAAACCAGGTCTAAACCAGGTCTAAACCAGGTCTAAACCAGGTATAAACCAGGTCTAAACCAGGACTAAACCAGGTCTAAACCAGGACTAAACCAGGTCTAAACCAGGTCTAAACCAGGTCTAAACCAGGCCTAAACCAGGACTAAACCAGGTCTAAACCAGGTCTAAACCAGGTCTAAACCAGGCCTAAACCAGGACTAAACCAGGACTAAACCAGGACTAAGTAGTGACAGTAAAGTTTAGTATAAAGTTTATAAAACCGTAAACTGCTGAAAGTAAACAAACGTTTGTGAGAATGTGGAGAGTTTAAAAGTTCAGCACAACAAACTTTCTCCTTTAAACCTGACAAACCTCTCGCTTACAACACTTTTACTCGAGTCCGGGCCAAACAAAAGATCTTCTCTGTGAATAAAACACGCGCCGTCGTTATTAGTTACCTCGGCATTCATCTCCATAAAAACCTTGAATCTGCAGAAGTGAGTCAGCCGCAGAAATAATGGGCCATAAATCTGAGCTCTCTGCAGCTCCGTCCTCCGAGTGCTGCTCTAAAACATTACATTTCAGATTCAGGAGACACAGACGCAGGTTTGTGAGTTTTAATGAGGAGTTTACACAGATCCATGCAGTTTTAATGGGACTGGACTGAGCTGTGAGTTTATCTGTGATTACATTTTAAAGAAAGGCTTTTGTCCATAATTATGTCCCAAAGCTATTTCTCTAAACTGTGAGATTAAATTTGTAAAAGACCAACGTTTAGTCCTGGTTTAGACCTGGTTTTGTCCTGGTTATGTCTGGGTAAAGTCTCATTTTAATCCATTAAAGCCAAATACTGAATACTTTTTGATCTGTGTAAGTATTTTGTCATTTAAAAGCAGCAGTTTGTTTAAAAGTTTTCTACCCATTTGGCCACTAACACAGAAGTTTATCGGCCTCTTATTGGAAAAAGAACTCTTGGTACAGACGTCGTCTCCACTGTGAACAATTAAAGAAAGTAATGTCTTTAATCAGATGTGATTAAAACGCAGATCTATTGTTCCAGAGCTCACAGAGTCTGGGACTGAAACAGAAACAAATGATCACAGCACAGGCCTCGAGGTTCACTGATTATTGCATCTGTTTGTAATCAGCGTTTAATTATGTAAAAGGCAAAAGAAACGGAATAAAATGTGCTCTCCAAAGTCTACACAGCGCAGTGGCAGAGTGGTTAGCACTGTGGCGTCACTCTGTGGTTGTGTTTGAGGTTCTACCTCTGGTTTTATCTCAGGATGTGTCTCTGGTTTTATCTCAGGATGTGTCTGAGGTTTTACCTCTGGTTGTGTGTCTGTTGTGTCTGTGTTGTGTCTGTGTTGTGTCTGTGTTGTGTCTGTGTTGTGTCTGTGTTGTGTTAACAGTTGTGTCTGTGTTGTGTCTGTGTTATGTCTGTGTTGTGTTTGTAGTTGTGTTAACAGTTGTGTCTGTGTTGTGTCTGTGTTGTGTCTGTAGTTGTGGTAACAGTTGTGTCTGTGTTGTGTCTGTAGTTGTGTTAACAGTTGTGTCTGTGTTGTGTCTGTGTTATGTCTGTGTTGTGTTTGTAGTTGTGTTAACAGTTGTGTCTGTGTTGTGTCTGTGTTGTGTCTGTGTTATGTCTGTGTTGTGTTTGTAGTTGTGTTAACAGTTGTGTCTGTGTTGTGTCTGTGTTGTGTCTGTAGTTGTGGTAACAGTTGTGTCTGTGTTGTGTCTGTAGTTGTGTTAACAGTTGTGTCTGTGTTGTGTCTGTGTTATGTCTGTGTTGTGTTTGTAGTTGTGTTAACAGTTGTGTCTGTGTTGTGTCTGTGTTGTGTCTGTGTTGTGTCTGTAGTTGTGTTAACAGTTGTGTCTGTGTTGTGTCTGTAGTTGTGTTAACAGTTGTGTCTGTGTTGTGTCTGTGTTGTGTCTGTAGTTGTGTTAACAGTTGTGTCTGTGTTGTGTCTGTAGTTGTGTTAACAGTTGTGTCTGTGTTGTGTCTGTGTTGTGTCTGTAGTTGTGTTAACAGTTGTGTCTGTGTTGTGTCTGTAGTTGTGTTAACAGTTGTGTCTGTGTTGTGTCTGTGTTGTGTCTGTAGTTGTGTTAACAGTTGTGTCTGTGTTGTGTCTGTGTTGTGTCTGTAGTTGTGTTAACAGTTGTGTCTGTGTTGTGTCTGTGTTGTGTCTGTAGTTGTGTTAACAGTTGTGTCTGTGTTGTGTCTGTGTTGTGTCTGTGTTGTGTCTGTAGAACGCCGTAGTGGGAGGTTCCGCGTCCCATTACCTCCTGGAGTGGTTTTAACAGTTGTGTTGTGTCTGTAGTTGTGTTAACAGTTGTGTCTGTGTTGTGTCTGTGTTGTGTCTGTGTTGTGTCTGTGTTGTGTCTGTAGTTGTGTTAACAGTTGTGTCTGTGTTGTGTCTGTAGTTGTGTTAACAGTTGTGTCTGTGTTGTGTCTGTGTTGTGTCTGTAGAACGCTGTAGTGGGAGGTTTCGTGTCCCATTACCTCCTGGAGAAGTCTCGGATCTGCACCCAGAGCCCGGAGGAGAGGAACTACCACATCTTCTACCGACTGTGCGCCGGAGCTCCAGAGGACATCAGGCAGAAGTTCCACCTCAGCGCCCCGGACTCCTTCAGGGTAAGGCACAGACAGCGGTTCGGAGGAGCAGACGGGAGCAAAGATACCACATTCACACAAACCCCACTTTCTCCACAAGTCTTGGCTTCTGCTGCTGTCCCCGCTCACAGAGAAGGACAGAGCTGCTCTCACAGGATTCTGGGCTTTTATGGCAAAAAACTGCAAGAATCCTCCATGTTTGTTTGGGTCAGAGGTGCTCTGCTTACGTCTCCTTCGTTTCTCCGCCTGTCACTGTTCTTAACTTCTTTGTATAGAACAGGAAAAGAGTTTGGCCCGGGCTAATTCTGAGTGAGCAGGTTTAACCAATCACAGTGAAGTCTGAGCAGAGAAGCACCAAAGTCCTGCAGGGTTAGGAACAGTTGCAACAGGACCAGAGTCTGTCTAACCTGATCTGAACCGGGACTAAACCTGATCTGAACCGGGACTAAACCTGATCTGAACCGGGACTAAACCTGATCTAAACCGGGACTAAACCTGATCTAAACTGGGACTAAACCTGATCTGAACCGGGACTAAACCTGATCTAAACCGGGACTAAACCTGATCTGAACCGGGACTAAACCTGATCTGAACCGGGACTAAACCTGATCTAAACCGGGACTAAACCTGATCTAAACTGGGACTAAACCTGATCTGAACCAGGACTAAACCTGATCTGAACCGGGACTAAACCTGATCTGAACCAGGACTAAACCTGATCTGAACCGAGACTAAACCTGATCAGAACCGGGACTAAACCTGATCTGAACCGGGACTAAACCTGATCAGAACCGGGACTAAACCTGATCAGAACCGGGACTAAACCTGATCTGAACCGGGACTAAACCTGATCTGAACCGGGACTAAACCTGATCTGAACCGGGACTAAACCTGATCTAAACCGGGACTAAACCTGATCTGAACCGGGACTAAACCTGATCTGAACCGGGACTAAACCTGATCTGAACCGGGACTAAACCTGATCTGAACCGGGACTAAACGTGATCTGAACCGGGACTAAACCTGATCAGAACCGGGATTAAACCTGATCTGAACCGGGACTAAACCTGATCTGAACCGAGACTAAACCTGATCTGAACCGGGACTAAACCTGATCAGAACCGGGACTAAACCTGATCTGAACCGGGACTAAACCTGATCTGAACCGGGACTAAACCTGATCTGAACCGGGACTAAACCTGATCTGAACCGGGACTAAACCTGATCAGAACCGGGACTAAACCTGATCTGAACCGGGACTAAACCTGATCAGAACCGGGACTAAACCTGATCTGAACCGGGACTAAACCTGATCTGAACCGGGACTAAACCTGATCTGAACCGGGACTAAACCTGATCAGAACCGGGACTAAACCTGATCTGAACCGGGACTAAACCTGATCAGAACCGGGACTAAACCTGATCTGAACCGGGACTAAACCTGATCTGAACCGGGACTAAACGTGATCTGAACCGGGACTAAACGTGATCTGAACCGGGACTAAACGTGATCTGAACCGGGACTAAACCTGATCTGAACCGGGACTAAACCTGATCTGAACCGGGACTAAACCTGATCTGAACCGGGACTAAACCTGATCTGAACCGGGACTAAACCTGATCTGAGCCGGGACTAAACGTGATCTGAACCGGGACTAAACGTGATCAGAACCGGGACTAAACCTGATCTAAACCGGGACTAAACCTGATCTGAGCCGGGACTAAACGTGATCTGAACTGGGACTAAACGTGATCTGAACCGGGACTAAACCTGATCTGAACCGGGACTAAACGTGATCTGAACCGGGACTAAACGTGATCAGAACCGGGACTAAACCTGATCTGAACCGGGACTAAACGTGATCTGAACCGGGACTAAACCTGATCTAAACCGGGACTAAAGGTGATCTGAACCGGGACTAAACCTGATCTAAACCGGGACTAAACGTGATCTAAACCGGGACTAAACCTGATCTGAACCGGGACTAAACCTGATCTGAACCGGGACTAAACCTGATCTGAACCGGGACTAAACCTGATCTGAACCAGGACTAAACCTGATCAGAACCGGGACTAAACCGTGTCCCCATCACTCGCCTGTTCAGTGAATGAAGACATATAAAACAATGCCATAATTAAGCGTCTGCATTAGTCGCTGTTGTTTATTTACCGTTTTCATCAGAACAGCTGCTGAGAAACATCTGGACGTCTCACTACAGACAGTTTTCCATTTGTCTCATTAAGAAATAATCCTTAACGAAGCAGATAATTAAAGCAGACTGAGCTGTTTCCTGCTAAATACATTGATCCTCTCCTGCTCTGTTCCCTTCAGAGGAGACCACAGTGACTCCTCTGCGTCCTCTGAGCCTGTCCTCTGGAGGACGCAGCCTTCACAGACCCGAGACCGAGACCAGGACTGGTACTGTGTCCAAATGTCTCCGCTGTCATCCTGAATCCCTCACGTCGTTCTTTAGTGCGGAAGGAGAAGTAGTGCGCTCAAAATGTCTCACAATTACTGAGTTTGGGGTGCCCTAAACCCTCTGTACTCTTTATAATTAATTGGTTCTGTAATTTGTTTCCTTTAAACTCCTGTTGTGCATAAAAGGTTTTACTTTATTTAATTCTTATTTCCTTTTTCACCTCTAGCCCCAGTTCACACCAAAGCAGCAGCGTCACATCGTGTTTTCTGTTTTAGTCTCTGACCGTTCACACCGGGGACGTCGTACGAACCTCTCGCCGCGACGCTACGCTCAAATTAGGTTGGAGTTGTATTTTTCGAGCAGCTCCGCGACGATCTGCAGAGCTACAGCCGGGAAGCACAGGAAACAGGCTCCGAGTGTCAAAATAAACTTCCACTACACTTTCAAAATAAAGGCTCACTGAAAACGGTGGTAATGTAAACCCTACGCACCGAGGCCAAGCAGCCGTTTTACAAGGACAACCTGCAGAAATAGAGCTGCACGATACGGAGAAAACCTGCGATATTTGAAAACTATGTTGAAAATTGCGATAACGATATTATTGCGATATTTGAAAATAGAGCCTACTTTTGGAACATAGTAAGTTAAATTCACTACATTTCACAAAAATGTAAGTTCCTGTATTTACAAGTCAAAACAGCCACAAAATCAAACTTAACTCAGACTAAACCAGGAATAAAACAAGGCTAAGCTGGGACTAAATTAATTAAATTACCACTAAAACTGGACTTTTTAAACATTTTTATTTAGTCACAACACATGTTCTTTTAAGGCTCTGGTGGAAAATGATTCTTCAGTGTAAATCTCTGTCAGATGGAGACCACAGTGTTATTGTGATATATTTAGATTCTTGCGATACAGATATTGCGATAATGATAATTTTGCGATATATTGTGCAGCCCTAGTCCGGATTTAGGTTTATTTTAGTCTTTGAAAGCAAAATATAAGGCACTAGAAATGATCAGTGACCCTGCATTTCTTTATTTCTTTTAAATTTTTATTTTATTTATTTATTTATTTATTTATTTCATTCATGATTTAAAAAACAAAAAGCACAGAAAATTCATCTGATTTTACATCTGCAAAATGAAAAATGAGTTAAATTTGCTGTTTTGTGTACTAAATTAATTAAATTACCACTAAAACTGGACTTTTTAAACATTTTTATTTAGTCACAACACATGTTCTTTTAAGGCTCTGCTGGAAAATGATTCTTCAGTGTAAATCTCTGTCAGATGGAGACCACAGCGTTATTGTGATATATTTAGATTCTTGCGATACGATTCTTGTGTTTGCTGATATTGTGATAACGATAATTTTGCGATATATTGTGCAGCTCTATGCAGAAGTAGAAGCTACAGGGCTACTTGTTCTGAGTCTGTAACAGGAGCCAGACTTTCATAACAATATAATCTGTGAGGAACAGATTTGGCCCGCGGACCACAGGTTGGAAAACACTGTTTACCGTAAGCAAAACAAACTCAGCCTGGAACAAACCATTTAGTTTAGGTCAGACTCAGTTATGAAATAAAAACTCATCTTTCATCTTCCTGCGCTGGCTCAGATACAGAGGCGCTCAGTGGGATTTCAGAAATGTTTAAAAGCTTTTATTACTTCATGGCCAGTATTTAGTCAAAGAATGACAGAGCTTTTTTACAGTGACCTCTTCACACGGTCGCAGGTATAAAAGAGCTCTGGCAGCCATTTTGTTTCGTTTAATGCTGTTTGTGCCCTGAGGAAAGCCCTGAGGCTGGAATGCATGGTATTTTTTTTTTTTTTACAAAAATACTGCCCATGAAATAAAAGCTTTTTAATATTTTTGAACTCTGTATCCTTTGATCCCCAACCTGAAGAGCACCTGGGTAAAACTTTGGCACACTGCAAAACATTTAAATCTAAGTTGAATTCAGATGATTAATCTTGATTTGAGTTATTTTCAATAGATTTGTTCACTTATTATGTAACTTATTACTAGATATTTGACTCGTTTTAAGTTATTTCTTCCCTGTTTCAAGTTATTTTACTTATTTCCAGCACAATGATCTGTGTGGTTAGAAAGTTCCCCTGATCTGAATTCAAGTGATTTTTCATTTTTGGGGTGTAACCTTCAGACTCAGACAGCAGTGCTCTGTTTTCACTTTTATCCACTGAGCTGAGCTAAACTCTGTTAGCGCCACATTTACAGCGATTTCATCCTGCGCTGTGAGCGAGGCTGGTCCTCAGAGACCGGAATCTCTCTGTAAAAACCTCTGCAGAGGACCAGAGAGTCCTGGTTTAGTCCGGGTTTAGTCCTGGTTTAGTCCTGGTTTAGACCTGGTTTAGTCCTGGTTTAGACCTGGTTTAGACCTGGTTTAGTCCTGGTTTAGTCCTGGTTTAGTCCTGGTTTAGACCTGGTTTAGTCCTGGTTTAGACCTGGTTTAGTCCTGGTTTAGTCCTGGTTTAGACCTGGTTTAGTCCTGGTTTAGACCTGGTTTAGTCCTGGTTTAGTCCTGGTTTAGACCTGGTTTAGTCCTGGTTTAGACCTGGTTTAGGCCTGGTTTAGGCCTGGTTTAGGCCTGGTTTAGACCTGGTTTAGGCCTGGTTTAGACCTGGTTTAGTCCTGGTTTAGTCCTGGTTTAGACCTGGTTTAGACCTGGTTTAGTCCTGGTTTAGTCCTGGTTTAGACCTGGTTTAGTCCTGGTTTAGTCCTGGTTTAGACCTGGTTTAGTCCTGGTTTAGTCCTGGTTTAGACCTGGTTTAGGCCTGGTTTAGTCCTGGTTTAGACCTGGTTTAGACCTGATTGAGACCTGGTTTAGTCCTGGTTTAGACCTGGTTTAGACCTGGTTTAGACCTGGTTTAGACCTGATTGAGACCTGGTTTAGTCCTGGTTTAGACCTGGTTTAGACCTGGTTTAGTCCTGGTTTAGACCTGGTTTAGTCCTGGTTTAGTCCTGGTTTAGTCCTGGTTTAGACCTGGTTTAGTCCTGGTTTAGACCTGGTTTAGTCCTGGTTTAGACCTGGTTTAGTCCTGGTTTAGTCCTGGTTTAGACCTGGTTTAGACCTGATTGAGACCTGGTTTAGACCTGGTTTAGTCCTGGTTTGGTCCTGGTTTAGTCCTGGTTTAGTCCTGGTTTAGACCTGGTTTAGACCTGGTTTAGACCTGGTTTAGTCCTGGTTTAGTCCTGGTTTAGTCCTGGTTTAGACCTGGTTTAGTCCTGGTTTAGACCTGGTTTAGTCCTGGTTTAGACCTGGTTTAGTCCTGGTTTAGTCCTGGTTTAGACCTGGTTTAGACCTGATTGAGACCTGGTTTAGACCTGGTTTAGTCCTGGTTTGGTCCTGGTTTAGTCCTGGTTTAGTCCTGGTTTAGACCTGGTTTAGACCTGGTTTAGTCCTGGTTTAGTCCTGGGTTAGTCCTGGTTTAGTCCTGGTTTAGACCTGGTTTAGTCCTGGTTTAGTCCTGGGTTAGACCTGTTCAGACCTGGTTTAGACCTGGTTTAGTCCTGGTTTAGACCTGGTTTAGACCTGGTTTAGACCTGGTTTAGTCCTGGTTTAGACCTGGTTTAGTCCTGGTTTAGACCTGGTTTAGTCCTGGTTTAGACCTGGTTTAGTCCTGGTTTAGACCTGGTTTAGACCTGGTTTAGTCCTGGTTTAGACCTGGTTTAGTCCTGGTTTAGACCTGGTTTAGACCTGGTTTAGTCCTGGTTTAGTCCTGGTTTAGTCCTGGTTTAGTCCTGGTTTAGTCCTGGTTTAGACCTGGTTTAGTCCTGGTTTAGTCCTGGTTTAGACCTGGTTTAGACCTGGTTTAGTCCTGGTTTAGTCCTGGTTTAGACCTGGTTTAGACCTGGTTTAGTCCTGGTTTAGACCTGGTTTAGTCCTGGTTTAGTCCTGGTTCAGACCAGGTTTAGTCCTGGTTTAGTCCTGGTTTAGACCTGGTTTAGTCCTGGTTTAGTCCTGGTTCAGACCAGGTTTAGTCCTGGTTTAGACCTGGTTTAGACCTGGTTTAGTCCTGGTTTAGACCTGGTTTAGTCCTGGTTTAGACCTGGTTTAGACCTGGTTTAGTCCTGGTTTAGTCCTGGTTTAGTCCTGGTTTAGTCCTGGTTTAGTCCTGGTTCAGACCAGGTTTAGTCCTGGTTTAGTCCTGGTTTAGTCCTGGTTTAGACCTGGTTTAGTCCTGGTTTAGTCCTGGTTTAGACCTGGTTTAGTCCTGGTTTAGTCCTGGTTTAGACCTGGTTTAGACCTGGTTTAGTCCTGGTTTAGTCCTGGTTTAGACCTGGTTTAGTCCTGGTTTAGTCCTGGTTTAGACCTGGTTTAGACCTGGTTTAGTCCTGGTTTAGTCCTGGTTTAGACCTGGTTTAGACCTGGTTTAGTCCTGGTTTAGTCCTGGTTTAGTCCTGGTTTAGACCTGGTTTAGACCTGGTTTAGTCCTGGTTTAGACCTGGTTTAGACCTGGTTTAGACCTGGTTTAGTCCTGGTTTAGACCTGGTTTAGTCCTGGTTTAGACCTGGTTTAGACCTGGTTTAGTCCTGGTTTAGTCCTGGTTTAGACCTGGTTTAGTCCTGGTTTAGTCCTGGTTTAGTCCTGGTTTAGACCTGGTTTAGTCCTGGTTTAGTCCTGGTTTAGTCCTGGTTTAGTCCTGGTTTAGACCTGGTTTAGACCTGGTTTAGACCTGGTTTAGTCCTGGTTTAAACAGCAGGTGGCGCTCTCTCTTCATACATTCACTGCCATACGTTTCTCTGGATCTAACTTCAGTAACAGAGCCTCGCGTTGCTCCAAACTCTCGAGAGTTTAACGTTTTCCTGCTGAGGTTGTGCTTCTGGGTCCTGTCTTCACCGTAGTTTGTTTTAGTTTAAAATGCAGCGTTAAAGACATTTTGGATGCTGTTAAATGTTATCAGAGGACCCCTGTGGTGGTAATTTTTGGCATTTATTACAAATTACTGTAGGTCCCAAAGTAATCCTGATCCTGTGTGAATGGGACGCCTCTGTACCCAGGTATCCTCTGTCCCTCCTCTGCTCCCGTCTGCTCCTCCGAGTCTTCCATCCCGCTGTATAATTACCTGCAGTGAGCTCCTGTTTGTTAAAGCCTTTAGCAAAGAGAGAATGGCTGACTCAGACGCGTTTGTGTCTCTGTAGGAGGGAAACTCTCGCTCGCATTAGTTTACACTTGAATTTATTTTAATAAGGACGGTTTTTTACCCGAGCCTGAGCCGCCCCACGCAGGTTAGAGCCGCCCGGAGAGAGCTCGGAGGCATCGGAAAACGATCGAAAACCTGATTAAACCCGAGTCAGGAGGTCAGCGCAGGTTCTCAGGTGAACTCAGAACTAACTTCAGGAGAAAAAGTAAACACAGGACAGGGTTTGCTGTGGAGATGGAGAAGGAGAACCTGAAGGTGAGACGCTGCAGGTGAAAAGGGAGCAGAGATTATTATGAAACTGGCATCAACACGAGATAAAATGTCAACAATGCAAAGAAGGGAGTGCTTTTTTTTAGGAGTTTTTCCTTAAGAGAAGGAGTGTCCTGGCTCTGTGTAGTTTAGTGTAGTTATTGTTTGTGTTGATTGTGTTTATGTTTGATTAACTGTGAAGCCTTTGAGGAGACTGTTGTTGTGATCCTGGGACATACAAATAAAACTGAACTGAACTGCTTTGCTTTGCTGGGTCAGAAGAATGTTTTAAGAGCAGTTACTGTCAGGTGCGCTGCAAAGATGGAGGGAACTTAGATTAAAAATGGCTTAATATTTGTGGGTTAAAGCACTCTGAATATTGTTTTTAATATTTCTACAGCCAGGGCTCGTTTCTACGACAGCGCTGGGCAGGAAACAACCGTCCTGTCGTCTCCGGTTCAAATGTACACAGAAACACTGAGGTGTGAGGAAAAGCACGATGGGTGTGATCAAACTGTAGTAGCTGTGTCTGTCCAGCAGACGGCGCTGTGCTCTGCTCCACACAGAGAGGAGACAGCAGCAGAACTCAGCGCCGTCTGCAACTTCACTGTAACTTTAAGATCTGATAAAGTCTTCAGTAAAATCAGTCCTGATACAGATAATACTGACAGTAACTGAGTGAATATGAACGCATGAGACTGAAATATGAATGCATGAGACTGAAATATGAACACATGAGACTGAAATATGAACACATGAGACTGAAATATGAACGTATGAGGCTAAAATATGAACGTATGAGACTGAAATATGAACACATGAGACTGAAATATGAACGTATGAGACAGAAATATGAATGCATGAGACAGAAATATGAATGTATGAGAGAAATATGAATGTATGAGACTGAAATATGAACACATGAGACTGAAATATAAACGTATGAGACAGAAATATGAACGTATGAGACAGAAATATGAATGCATGAGACAGAAATATGAATGTATGAGAGAAATATGAATGTATGAGACAGAAATATGAACGCATGAGACAGAAATATGAACGCATGAGGCTGAAATATGAATGCATGAGACTGAAATATGAACACATAAGACTGAAATATGAACACATGAGAATGAAATATAAACGTATGAGACAGAAATATGAATGTATGAGAGAAATATGAATGTATGAGACAGAAATATGAACGCATGAGACAGAAATATGAACGCATGAGGCTGAAATATGAACGTATGAGACTGAAATATGAACACGAGACTGAAATATGAATCTATGAGACAGAAATATGAACACATGAGAGAAATATGAACGCATGAGACTGAAATATGAACACATGAGACTGAAATATGAATCTATGAGACAGAAATATGAACACATGAAAGAAATATGAACGTATGAGACTGAAATATGAACACGAGACTGAAATATGAACGTATGAGACTGAAATATGAACACATGAGACTGAAATATGAACGTATGAGACAAATATGAACATATGAGATAGAAATATGAACGTATGATTTGAAAAACGGAAACCTCTTCGTGTGAAAGAAAAGCCAAACCACAGTGAAACTTTTGCAGATTCGGTAAACAGCAGCTCAGAGTTCCTGGGATGTTTTGCCTCGAGCTGACCGTGCACCGCTGAAGTTTGTAACAACGAAACTTTTTGTTTTTGCAGTTTTTATGATAAAAGAGAATTGAATGAGCGGAGCCTCATTTGACTGTGATATCATGAGTTGGAATATCTCCAGCATCGTTACATCCTCGGATTTACCAAACTACAGGAGAGCCAGACTTTAAAGACTAAACCAATCTGTTTTGTTGTATTTTTAATACTTAAAGTTACACTGTGTAACTTTTCTCCTAAATATGTGGGGCATACTGACTTGTTTTTGTGATTTTTTGAGTGATTATAAGGCCTGAGGTGCTGTTGCTCCGAGCGGGGCTTCTGTACTGAGAAACCGCCCTCGCAACTTGGCCGGGAGCGCTCCGCTGTTCAGGAAGAGTCACGTGACAGGGAACGACTCGCTTTACGGCATTCCCTTCAGCTCTTATACCTGAGGTGCAATATAACCATGAAGCTACTTTTAGCGTTGTTATTTTCGCCAGTTCGTCAGGGCCGAAGGACACAAGAAGATGAAGACAATGTCGGACGAGGCAAGAAAAAGAAAATGTGAAAGGGACCGCACCAGATCGCAGACAAGAGTCAACATCGGACAGACTTTTGCTCGCTGGCGTCAGATGAGAGACAGAGAAGGCTGCAAATCAGATCACGTTTTTGCTTCTTTATTGTTGGGCAGGTAAATTAGCCTCTTTATTTTTTCTTTAGAACGTGCTTTTTCATACAGTTATTAGTTGTTTTTAATGCGACCATTGCGCGATATTTGTTGATAAGCTAACGCTAGCGCTAACTCTATAGAAGATCCAGTCCAAACTTCCAAAGGTAGCAGCAGGTCAACTAAAGTTGAAACAATGATGGAAATAGACGCACGCTCGCACAGTTTCAGAAGGAGGAGGGGCCCTAGTGTTTACGTTTTGCGACGGTGCAGTGGCAGCTGTGGCCTCTAGAGGCGCAAGACCGGGAATCTTACACAGTGTAACTTTAAATTGGCTTATTTTTGTCCAAATTTTCCAGGACTCTTTTTTACCCGTGTTAGGGACCAACCAGTGGCGCAACAAGACAAAGTTTAAAAATCACAAAAACTGTCAGCCTTATTGGCCATTGGTGTCTCTACCTTGTACTTGGGGCACATTAACAATCACCAACCAAACACAGGAGGAAACTCTGAGTGAAACAAAGGCAGCTCAGCTCAGACCCCGCCTGTCGTGGTCCGGTCCAGGCCTTCTCTCCTTTACCCAGACCGGGCGGGAAGCATCCGAGATCAACCCTTCACCCTTCAGAGCACTTAAAACTGAAATTATAGTTTGGATTTTAACACATTCTACTGCCCATTGAAGTAAATGACGGTAAATTCAAGGCCAAACAGAGCTGTGGAACATGGATTATTCATGAGTCCTAATGAGGTTAACACAGGTTTTCTGCACAGGTTATGGCACTGTTCCGTATTTCTCCATGCGAGCCACTTGTTGAGCTCTGACCCACCAGTTGAGACGCGCTCGTCCCTCCAGAGCC
>CM036257.1:32782278-32870998 GCA_020698575.1 Bostrychus sinensis
ACCATATATGAATAAATAAAAAACATTATAATCCATCAGATTTAAACAACTTTATTGAACATTTACAGAACAGATTTGTCTTTGAACAATGAAACAGTTGTTAAGTAAAATATTACTTCCCAAAACCCAAAAAGTAAATGAAAAGTCCTGAATGGAAATTGTTCAAAAGCGAGAACATGTGCTGAGCTGACACAGTTTAATCAGTGGAAAAACACCACGTTACGTTAATCTGCTCAAAACACAGCACCACCCCCAGTGGCCAGCCTGGGAACTGCAGCCAAACCAGTGCTGCTAGGCCTGCACCAGAACAGACGGAGCTCATTAATTATGCATAATGATGTCACAAATTTACTGATAACAATAAAGAATTATGATGCTTAATATTGTGCCCCCAAAATATAACAAAATACAACTAAACACATTTTTACAGCCCTAATAACTGAGCTTAACCACAAATATGGAGTCTGCAGTCTGGAGTTTGGTGGTGTTAGGTGATAGGGGATGCAGAGTGCATTGAATTGTGTAAGTTCCCAATTTATTCCCATAAATTCCTGTTTATTCCCATGGAAAATTTCCAACTTTGAAAATTCCCGGTATTTTGCAACCCTACTGTAAACTAAACCACTCTAAAGCCTGTGGAGCAGTTTTATAATCCTGCCTTTAAAATATTGCACACAGAGCCCTTCAGATTTCTTCACTGTTCCATTTTAACCCTACACAAAATCTTCATCTTTATACATTTTTGTAGTTTCAGCCACACAAAGCTTGTAGTTAAATGTTTGAACAGACTCGCTCCTGAGCCACTTGATAAATTTGTGAACAGTCTACAAAACACCAGAGCCTCAGGTGGAGACTGTAAAGTTTCTCTCTGTAAAACGTTGTTTACGCAGACAGTTTTTTCTGTGAAAGGAGCGAGCCTGAGGAACTCTCTCCCTGCTCAGATAAAGATTAAACTAAACTGTTCATCTTTAAAAAAACAGACAGAATCCTGGCTCATGCAGCAGCAACAGTGTGCTCATGTATAAATCATAAAGTGTGGATGAAAGTGTGGATAAAATTTGTTTTTTTGGATATTTTATTGCATTTTTACTCTCCATTTAGCGTCTGCCAAAAGCTTTTCTCGGGACAGTGCTGCAGATTAGCTTTGGTTATAAACTCTAACACATTACTGAGAAGATAATCTGTTTATTATATCTGTCCCTAATAAATAAACCCTAAATAAATAAAATACTACAACTACTGCTGCTACCACAAACCATTGTGACACTGCCATTTTAAGCTCTGGGATATTACATTTATCAGTTAAAGTCCTTGTTGTTTATGTTTTCTCTGATCCAAACCGTTTTAAAATAAGAATAATGTTGTTTTTTTTCCTCTTGTGTGTTTTTTGCAGTACCTGAACAAAGGCTGCACTCGGTTCTTCGCCACCAAAGACACCGACAAACACATCCTGCAGAACCGCAAGAGCCCAGAGGTAAGAGACTCAACTCTATTCTGGATCAGCCACAACAAACCGGCCATCCCTGGTTCTGCAGTACAAATCTAAACAATGCTCTCTTTTCTGATTGGACGATTGGCAATGCAGTTTTAGAACCAAAAAAACAAAAACAAAACAACTTGGCCGTTATGTAAAATATGTTTTTAACAGTTGTTATCAGTGTTTAATTGAAACATGTTTACCTCAGATCTGGGACACGTGGCTCATTTTTATTAAATATAAAAAGCATTCATAGCTCCTTTAAATAACTCTCCTTTGAAACAAGCTTTATAATGGGCCTATTCAAATAATATTTTGAGTATTTTCACCTCATTTTAATCAGTAATTTTGATGAAAACATCAATAAGACACTTGAACCTGACTTTTTTGTGTTTCAGTAGTTTAATACTCAGCCCACCTCTGTGTGGAGGTGATTTAGGGAGAGATGTTTCTGGCGCTCGGTGGTTTTTTGTGCGTCTCTTGAGGTTGTGAGTTGTCACTTTGTGCAGAACGGGAGCCTGCTGTAAACTATTCCTTTTTTTTTTCTTCTTTTTTTTATGAGTCAGGCACAATAATAATAATTGTAACACATTTGTTGCTTTTAATTCTTTCCTGTTAATAAATGAAAGTAAATTTAAAGTCAAGATTGATCAAAATCAAATTGAAAGTAAATTTGGAGGCTGTTTTAGACTCATGTTAGGAAAATGTCTAAGATTATCAACACAAACTGAAACTGTTTCCGTATGATTAGAGCGTGTATTTCTATCGAAGCAGCGCAGAGTTATATGCACGCTATGATTTAAACTCATACATCGTACTGCCAGGCCTCCAAATCTGTCAGGAAACCTTTAACTACTTCTTCTTCTTCTTTCTTCTTCTTTCTTCTTCTTCTTCTTCTTCTTCTTCTTTCTTCTTCTTCTACTTCTGCTGCTTCTTCTTCTTCTGCTTCTTCTTCTTCTTCTGCTTCTTCTTCTTCTTCTTTCTTCTTCTTCTGCTTCTGCTGCTTCTTCTTCTTCTGCTTCTTCTTCTTCTGCTGCTTCTGCTTCTTCTGCTTCTTCTTCTTCTGCTTCTTCTGCTTCTTCTTCTTCTTCTGCTTCTTCTTCTTCTGCTTCTTCTGCTTCTTCTTCTTCTTCTGCTTCTTCTGCTTCTTCTTCTTCTGCTACTTCTTTTTCTTCTCCTTCTTCTTCTCCTCCTTCTTCCTTCTTCTTCTTCCTTCTTCTTCTTCTTCTTCAAATTTCCGCTTATATTTTCCTTCCCGCTTCGTCTTCGTTCTCTGACACTATTTCCTGTGTCCCATCAGCTGTTTTTCATCGGCCGCTGGACTCCATGAATTCCCAGTTGGATGTAAACGTCCCACACTACAGGAGTGTGGTCCAGAGTCGGTGTTTGATTGCTTGCGACTGACGTCAGGCCGGGTTTTTGCGCCGACTCGAGTCTTTGATCATCACACACTAACAGATTTCAGGGCCGACTGCTGATTACGATTCCCTGCAGCAGTGTTGACTGGGACAGACTCACCACAACTGGGAATTGTTATAAAATCGGGCAAAAATATCGTGCTTCACCTGTACATCGTCATATTTTAAATTGTACTAACCAAGCTTATATCTAAAAGCATTTTGGTGGCAATGTTTGATTGTACTGTCCCTGTCAAATAAATAAGCAAATAAAACTAAAAGTGTGCCCCTGGTTAGGAAACACTAACTAACACCAGGTGGCGCTCCTGAGGAAGACAGAAAGTGGAGGAAATGTAAAGCTGAAAACATACTTCTGTCTGACCAAAAGAAACTTATAAACACTTTAAAAATGAACTTTCACCAAAGAAAAAGGTCAAAGGGATCGGAGTTTTGAGTCTGACAGAAGCTAAACCGTGACGGCTGCAGAAGTTTGTGTCGGCCACAAACCACCAACCAACTTCACACAAACACAGTCTGTTGTTGACTCAAACTCTAATGTGAAATCCCTGAAGTTTAATCATGTTTTTGAAATGGAACAGTGACAGTGTGAGATTGGGCTCAGG
Organism: Bostrychus sinensis; assembly: GCA_020698575.1. NCBI lineage: Eukaryota > Metazoa > Chordata > Actinopteri > Gobiiformes > Eleotridae > Bostrychus > Bostrychus sinensis. The sequence goes on from CM036257.1 coordinate 32,785,776, forward strand.
TGTGAATTAAACTAACCAACTTCTGAGACGAGTTTAACACTTGGTCTGAAATTAATCTGTGACACGAGTTCTCACTTTCTCAGGTTAAAAATACAAAACTGACAACTTCAAAATGAGGTTTAAAATGAATCCAGCGCAGACTTTTCAGCTCCAGCCCAGATTTTACAGGAAATGACAAGAAACAGTGAGAAACATAACGCAGGGATAAACTTAAACCAGGACTAAGGGCGTTTTGACACTGGCACAGTTTAGGTCGGCGCAGAAGCTTTCGACCCGAGTGTGGTGCTTGGCTCAGTGTGAACACAGCAGCCGCTCTCAGACTGGAACAGGACGACTCTGGAGCGGTGTCTGTGGAAGCTGCCGCCTTCGGGACGACCTGCCTGTAGTTTCACCGGAGATAATTACCATCAGTCATTCTGTGGGACGTAAACCCTCCTGGGTTAGTGTCTGCTGTCCTCTCAGCGTGCATAAAAACAGTAGCAGCCAAACACACACTGTGTATGAAGTAGTTTCCCCTGAGCGGTCGAGCGTCATGGCGCAGAGTTGGAGAATCTCTCCACGTCCTGCACTGAGTTCCTCTGTAACACACAGAGCCAAACCCCTCCTCCTGAGGGCGCTGTTGCAAAGGCTACAGCCCACAAACAGATTGACAGGTCATGAAGAGGGGAAGCCAATTATTCAGCGCATGATGGTGCGTTCAGGTGCGTTCAGGTGCGTTCAGGCGCGTTCAGGTGCGTTCAGAATACTTTGAAATGACGATCAGCTGACGGTTATGACGAGGCTTGTGGTAAACAATGCTCATGAACATGAACCAACTAAGAGAAAAGTAAACACAACTGCCTCTAGTGCAGTAAACCACCTTAGATTAGTCCTGGTTTAGTCCTGGTTTAGTCCTGGTTTAGCTTTGGTTTAGACCTGGTTTAGTCCTGGTTTAGTCCTGGTTTAGCTTTGGTTTAGTCCTGGTTTAGTCCTGGTTTAGCTTTGGTTTAGTCCTGGTTTAGCTTTGGTTTAGTCCTGGTTTAGTCCTGGTTTAGTCCTGGTTTAGCTTTGGTTTAGTCCTGGTTTAGCTTTGGTTTAGTCCTGGTTTAGTCCTGGTTTAGTCCTGGTTTAGTCTTGGTTTAGTCCTGGTTTAGCTTTGGTTTAGTCCTGGTTTAGTCCTGGTTTAGCTTTGGTTTAGTCCTGGTTTAGTCCTGGTTTAGACCTGGTTTAGTCCTGGTTCAGACCTGGTTTAGTCCTGGTTTAGTCCTGGTTTAGCTTTGGTTTAGTCCTGGTTTAGTCCTGGTTTAGTCCTGGTTTAGTCCTGGTTTAGTCCTGGTTTAGCTTTGGTTTAGTCCTGGTTTAGTCCTGGTTTAGACCTGGTTTAGTCCTGGTTTAGGCTGATTTTAGTTCCTTAAAGATGGTAGTGTGTGTAAACGTGGAGGAAGAGCAGAGAGGAGGTTTACTGTGGACATGAAGAGGACACAGAGGACAGGCTCAGATGATGGACTGTCCTCTCAGGTCCAGGTTATATTTCCTCCTCAGCCGTAACAGAACTGTCCTCTGCCCTCTGTGTGAGGCAGTGGTCATTATTATAAGCACCAGAGCAGCTCGGAGTCTGTAGCTCCATAATGAACGCATTAATCCTGTTTCACACATTCATTATTCACACAAACCCTGCCCTGAACAGTCCCAGGTCTGTGACGAAGTCCTGGACCGGACTCTGAGAGGAGACTCAGCTCTTATTAAACTTTAACTTTATTTAATTTAACCCTGGTTTAACCCTGGTTTAGACCTGGTTTAGTCCTGGTTTAGTCCTGGTTTAACCCTGGTTTAACCCTGGTTTAGTCCTGGTTTAGTCCTGGTTTAACCCTGGTTTAGTCCTGGTTTAGCCCTGGTTTAACCCTGGTTTAGCCCTGGTTTAGTCCTGGTTTAACCCTGGTTTAACCCTGGTTTAGTCCTGGTTTAGTCCTGGTTTAACCCTGGTTTAACCCTGGTTTAGTCCTGGTTTAGTCCTGGTTTAACCCTGGTTTAGTCCTGGTTTAGTCCTGGTTTAGCCCTGGTTTAACCCTGGTTTAACCCTGGTTTAGTCCTGGTTTAGTCCTGGTTTAACCCTGGTTTAGTCCTGGTTTAGCCCTGGTTTAACCCTGGTTTAGCCCTGGTTTAGTCCTGGTTTAGTCCTGGTTTAGTCCTGGTTTAGTCCTGGTTTAGCCCTGGTTTAACCCTGGTTTAGTCCTGGTTTAACCCTGGTTTAGTCCTGGTTTAGCCCTGGTTTAGTCCTGGTTTAGCCCTGGTTTAGCCCTGGTTTAGTCCTGGTTTAGTCCTGGTTTAGCCCTGGTTTAACCCTGGTTTAGTCCTGGTTTAACCCTGGTTTAGTCCTGGTTTAGCCCTGGTTTAGTCCTGGTTTAGCCCTGGTTTAGTCCTGGTTTAGCCCTGGTTTAACCCTGGTTTAGTCCTGGTTTAGTCCTGGTTTAGCCCTGGTTTAACCCTGGTTTAGACCTGGTTTAGTCCTGGTTTAGACCTGGTTTAGCCCTGGTTTAACCCTGGTTTAACCCTGGTTTAGCCCTGGTTTAGTCCTGGTTTAGTCCTGGTTTAGCCCTGGTTTAACCCTGGTTTAACCCTGGTTTAACCCTGGTTTAGTCCTGGTTTAGCCTTGGTTTAACCCTGGTTTAGACCTGGTTTAGCCCTGGTTTAGTCCTGGTTTAGCCCTGGTTTATCCCTGGTTTTGTCCTGGTTTAGTCCTGGTTTAGCCCTGGTTTAGTCCTGGTTTAGACCTGGTTTAGACCTGGTTTAGACCTGGTTTAGTCCTGGTTTAGACCTGGTTTAGCCCTGGTTTAACCCTGGTTTAGACCTGGTTTAGTCCTGGTTTAGCCCTGGTTTAGTCCTGGTTTAGCCCTGGTTTAACCCTGGTTTAGTCCTGGTTTAGACCTGGTTTAACCCTGGTTTAGTCCTGGTTTAGACCTGGTTTAGTCCTGGTTTAGACCTGGTTTAGCCCTGGTTTAGCCCTGGTTTAGTCCTGGTTTAGTCCTGGTTTAGACCTGGTTTAGACCTTGTTTAGTCCTGGTTTAGTCCTGGTTTAGACCTGGTTTAGCCCTGGTTTAGCCCTGGTTTAGTCCTGGTTTAGTCCTGGTTTAGACCTGGTTTAGACCTTGTTTAGTCCTGGTTTAGACCTGGTTTAGTCCTGGTTTAGACCTGGTTTAGACCTGGTTTAGTCCTGGTTTAGACCTGGTTTAGTCCTGGTTTAGACCTGGTTTAGTCCTGGTTTAGCCCTGGTTTAGACCTGGTTTAGACCTGGTTTAGTCCTGGTTTAGACCTGGTTTAGTCCTGGTTTAGCCCTGGTTTAGCCCTGGTTTAGTCCTGGTTTAGTCCTGGTTTAGTCCTGGTTTAGACCTGGTTTAGTCCTGGTTTAGACCTGGTTTAGACCTGGTTTAGTCCTGGTTTAGACCTGGTTTAGTCCTGGTTTAGCCCTGGTTTAGACCTGGTTTAGACCTGGTTTAAACCTGGTTTAGTCCTGGTTTAGACCTGGTTTAGTCCTGGTTTAGGCCTGGTTTAGTCCTGGTTTAGACCTGGTTTAGACCTGGTTTAAACCTGGTTTAGTCCTGGTTTAGACCTGGTTTAGTCCTGGTTTAGACCTGGTTTAGTCCTGGTTTAGTCCTGGTTTAGTCCTGGTTTAACCCTGGTTTATTCCTGGTTTAGACCTGGTTTAGTCCTGGTTTAACCCTGGTTTAGACCTGGTTTAGTCCTGGTTTAACCCTGGTTTAGACCTGGTTTAGTCCTGGTTTAACCTGGTCTGTGTCCCGCAGCACCTGAAGGCCGGGCCCCTGAAGGACCCCCTGCTGGACGACCATGGGGACTTCAGCCGGATGTCTGTGGCCATGAAGAAGATCGGCCTGGACGACTCCGAGAAGCTGGACCTGTTCCGAACGGTGGCCGGGGTCATGCACCTGGGCAACATCGACTTCGAGGAGGCAGGGAGTACTTCAGGTAGGCAGTACTGACGCAGTACTGACGCAGTACTGACGCAGTACTGACGCAGTACTGACACATGCTACTGCAGTACTGACGCAGTACTGACAGTTGTGGGCGTGTCCTGCTCTGATTGGACAGAAGGAGCTGGTTACAGGTGGATCGTTTCTTGTGAAGTTGTTAAAAGTACTTTGTGGGATGTTTGTATCAGAGCGGGGCAGTGAGGGCGGAGCTATGATGTCCCGGTGCTGGTCTCTGATTGGTCGGTGTATGTTGGAGGCGGAGTCTGTATAAAACCAGCTGTTAAAGTGGCATTGGTCCTGGGTTAGGCCTGGTTTAAGGCACTTTTCCACTGGGACGGGACGGCGTTTGGGGGAGGTTCCACCTCCTGACATGTTCCAAACTGCTCTACTGCAGAGAAACAACAGCCAAAGAACAGAAATGTTATTTTAATCCAACACGTCCTTGTCCTTGGGATAAACAGCCGTATTCAGAGAGGATGAGCTAATGTTGAGGCCACTTTTTCTAAAAATAAAGCTAGCATATATTAGCAACAGCTGTTTCTGGTTTAGTGAAGTACGGCTCTCACCTCGAGAATCTAAACGTTTAATTTTTAGTTTAGAGTGGATTAACATAAGTGGTCACATGGTCAGTGGTTAAAATGGAGCAGAGAAGAAAGTTAAATGCACAAAAAGCTGGATGTAAACAGTGTTTATGTTTTAAAAAACAGCTTCAAACACATTTTTTATCTCATTTTTTAACACAACTTTTGTTGCGGTGGACCCAGAGTCATGGGAACACCAGCAGGTTTTAAGGGCGACCTGTTCCAAGGCGTCCCGTACGTTCTTCCCAGTGGAGTTAGCTCTGGTTTTAGTCCTGGTTAAACACACCTCCTCTCAGCTGAATCACAGTCAAACCCTGCCTGGATTTAGTCGCATCAGAATCAGTTACACTAAACCCTTTCTGACAGTTAAACCTGAATCTGGTTCTCCTCGGGCTCCTGTCCTGCTCTGGCCTCTGCTCCTCAGGTCCTGACTCTTCAGCGCCCCCTGTCAGTGTTCAGTGGGATCAGAGTCAGTTTTATCTTTAACTCAGAGTCCTCACGGTTCTAACTGGATTTACATTTGGAACTCCACAGGACGCCATCGTTTAGTCCCGGTTTAAACCTGGTTTAGTCCCGGTTTAAACCTGGTTTAGTCCTGGTTTAAACCTGGTTTAGTCCTGGTTTATACCTGGTTTAGTCCTGGTTTAAACCTGGTTTAGTCCCGGTTTAAACCTGGTTTAGTCCTGGTTTAAACCTGGTTTAGTCCCGGTTTAAACCTGGTTTAGTCCCGGTTTATACCTGGTTTAGTCCTGGTTTAAACCTGGTTTAGTCCCGGTTTAAACCTGGTTTAGTCCTGGTTTAAACCTGGTTTAGTCCTGGTTTATACCTGGTTTAGTCCTGGTTTAAACCTGGTTTAGTCCTGGTTTATACCTGGTTTAGTCCTGGTTTAAACCTGGTTTAGTCCCGGTTTAAACCTGGTTTAGTCCTGGTTTAAACCTGGTTTAGTCCTGGTTTATACCTGGTTTAGTCCTGGTTTAAACCTGGTTTAGTCCCGGTTTAAACCTGGTTTAGTCCTGGTTTAAACCTGGTTTAGTCCCGGTTTAAACCTGGTTTAGTCCCGGTTTAAACCTGGTTTAGTCCTGGTTTAAACCTGGTTTAGTCCTGGTTTATACCTGGTTTAGTCCTGGTTTAAACCTGGTTTAGTCCCGGTTTAAACCTGGTTTAGTCCCGGTTTAAACCTGGTTTAGTCCTGGTTTAAACCTGGTTTAGTCCTGGTTTATACCTGGTTTAGTCCTGGTTTAAACCTGGTTAGAGATCGGCCAATATGGGTTTTTCTGTGGCCGATGCCCATTTTTAAAATTCAGAGCAGCTGATAACCTTGCAGATTTTTTTTGGGACCGATATGATTTTCTTAATTTTATGAAATGAAAATTATACAGCCATAAGTTTTAGTTCCAGAGAAGAGTTAAAGATGAGTTGAGTCAGACTCAGTCAGACTCAGTCAGACTCAGTCAGACTCTGTCAGACTCAGTCAGACTCAGTCAGACTCAGTCAGACTCAGTCAGACTCAGTCAGACTCAGTCAGACTCTGTCAGACTCAGTCAGACTCAGTCAGACTCAGTCAGACTCTGTCAGACTCTGTCAGACTCTGTCAGACTCAGTCAGACTCTGTCAGACTCTGTCAGACTCTGTCAGACTCTGTGCAGGTAGAGCTTGGGCAGAGTTTGTTCTCCGAGCTTCTGTTCCAGAGAAATGACAACAATCTTTTTATTCAGGCTGAGATAAAGAGATTTTGGATGTTTCCTATGAACTGCAGAGTGAGGGCCCAAACTGAGACAAGATGGGGCCCTTCAGTCACATGGGGCCCCGACAGGAGCCTGAACAAAAGAGAAAGAATTGGCCGCCTGATATGTCAGTCGACGTCCACTCTTCTAGTCTGAGTTTAGTCCTAGGTTAGATCTGGTTTAGTCCAGGTTTAGTCCAGGTTTAGTCCAGGTTTAGTCCAGGTTTAGTCCAGGTTTAGTCCAGGTTTAGTCCTGGTTTAGACCTGGTTTAGACCTGGTTTAGACCTGGTTTAGTCCTGGTTTAGACCTGGTTTAGTCCTGGTTTTAAGTGTTTTCAGTGTCTCTCCCCAGGGCAGTCTCTCTTGACTCTAACCTTCTCAGTTCTGCTTCTCCCTCCTCTTCTCTGTCTCCTCCTCTTCACTCTCTGTGTCCTCCTGAGGGCAGAACTGGAGCTCTCAGTAGGACGCCAGTTAAACGCCCCTGTCCTCTCAGCGAGATGCCTCCTCTGTCCTCAGCGGGACGCCTCCTCTGTCCTCAGCGGGACGCCTCCTCTGTCCTCAGCGGGACGCCTCCTCTGTCCTCAGCGGGACGCCTCCTCTGTCCTCAGCGGGACGCCTCCTCTGTCCTCAGCGGGACGCCTCCTCTGTCTCTCAGCTTGCAGCCGTGTTGAGCGGTGGCGGTGTTTAGTGTTTAGCCGAGCGAGGAGCGAGGAGCGTAACAGACTCAGAGTCAGACGAGCAGAGCGAGGAACCAGAGCCAGTCCTGCCCCAAATAGACACTGTCCCTATCTCACAATGTTAAATATATATAGAACTAACGGTCGCTGTGTCCCACTTAGAGCTTACACATTCCAGCGACATGATCAGGAATATAACGTCTGTGAAAATAAACAAGAAAAACTGATTAAAAACATCCCTGTGGTGTGTAGATATTATTATATCCAGTCTGCTCTCGTTTATTTATCCAAAAAAAGGGACGCAGCTCTGTTTCCACTGACTCCTCAGACATTTTTACATTTGGAGTCTGATGGCGTCAGACAGAAAGTTTAATGAAGTGAAGTCCCCTTTATTCTTTAAATTATGTTTAAAGACAGCAGCCCTCTCCAGTCTTCTGCACACACAGTGTTTAAAGGCTGTGAAGGTGCTGCTGTTCTGGAGGAGACCAAGGCTGGGTTAGAGATGAATAAAAGCAGAAGACTCTTTGTGATGTGCTGCGGTGTTGGGGCCGTTGTTGTCGCTCTGAAGCTCGTCAGTGAAGTCGGGAGACATTAATCCTGACTTTGTGAGAAGTACAGGATCAAGGGGCGTTCTGTTGCATTTTTCCGTGTTGTAGTTGGAGGTTGGAAATGTTAGCGTTCCTGGTTTTCCTGCTCTGTAAAACCAGGAACCATCTTTGAGTTCGAGGGCAAATGCCCCAAACCAAAGCCCTCATTACCTCACAGTGGTAAAGAATCCACTTTCTTTACTGACACCTTATTAGGGAGGCACCGATACCACTTTTTTTCAAACCGATACGAGTACGAGTACTTCCATTTGAGTACTCGCCGATACCGAGTACCGATACGAGTACTTATATTGGGGTTACTTTATAGTTTATACAGTCACACTGCTGTATCTCTCCCATACTGTTGTCTTTTTGCCTCTGTCCCCGCTCTGTGATGCTCAGTTATTTTTACAACAGAGAGGTTTGAACACAGCTAACCACGGCTAAACTTTGCTCAGTGTGGACATGTTCTACCTCATTTTAAAGCTTAGATTCTCCTCTGTTCAGTCGCTAAAATCATTTTAAAGACAGATTGAGCATCTGCGCATCACCTGCGGAGATTCCCCAGGACTCCCAGCGGCTAACACAGTTAGTAACAGTACTCCTTATGTTTTATCAGACAACAACTGCGTCACACTCCGCTCTGGGATCATTTTCTGGAAAACTAGGACAACAAAAGGACAACTGCTTAAGTTTCAGGACTCACGTACGATTTGGGATGAGTCTGATTGAGCAGAATGTAGAGTCAGCTTTGCTTTTATCTTTGTACAGTTCACTTCTAATCCTTCCACAGGTCTCTCCCTGCTCAGCTGAGAGGGAAGGTCACAGCGCTGCAGTCGTATCGTTGTTGGTATCGGACACTTTTATGAATACGAGTACTTGGACATGATATCGGTGCATCCTTACCCCTTATGGCTGGAGTTAATTGTCCTCGGTCCTATCTCACTGAATACACACAATGTTCCAGAAATTTACTCAAAATACTAGTATTATTTTGCCTGCCAGATGCCCTTCCTGAGACACCTCTCTCTGTTTATTCAGATTCAAGTTTATTTGAGAATTCTGTGAAACAAAATAACAGCAGTCTTTTACTCCTGATAAACTTCTCCTGACCGTGACTGAACCTGGTATCGCTCCAGCAGCAGTAAACTCTGAGGACAGGCTCCATCTTTGTGTGGGAGATGCTCCTCTCTCGTGTCGTCCGCTCGTCGTCATAGAAACTCCGCTTATTCAGGTTTTTCAGTGTTTTTAAAGGTAAACGATTCAAGGATAGACTCCCACACACCTTCAGCTGAGTGTGAGAATCATCGGCTCATGAGCAGGTTACACAAGAGCCACGCTCGCAGGAAACTGTCATAACTCATTTAAACAAACCAGACATAACTGTTTAATGAAGGAGTGTTTCCCAACTGGAGGGAGGGGACCCTAAAGTGGACCTCCTTCTGATTCAAAGCCTAAATAAATCTTTAGAGTTCCCTTATACCTCTCCCTTATTCCTCTCTTTAACCCTGTTCTAATGTCGTTTCCTGCTCAAAAACAGAGCTGCAGTAGTATTCTGTCTGAGTAATCCTGTATGCTGAGGCGCTGTCCTTCTCCAGAGCTGAAAACGCTCGGTCTCACAGCTCTTCGTATACACGTGAAACCAGGAAGTGCTCATTGTCACCGGACTCGTTCTGATGATTTCAGCCTCAAACCTCCGTCACTACGAAGCATCAGCTCACAAATCTGTTAGCCCCACCGTTGCCAGCAGGGGGCGTCTCTCTGCAAAGTAACAGTTCCTCAAAAAAACACCATTCCACACAGATACATTATTTTAAATACTAATGCAAATGAGTCCAAGACTGTTTCTAAAACCTCAAAAAAGCAGAATATGGACCTGTAAAAGATTCTGTACCATTGTGAGACAGTAATAGTTTACTACCTCCAGCCACAAGGGGTCAGTAAAGGAACAGATAGGTTTTAGTGGATTCTTTACCATTGTGAGATCTAAGGCTTTAGAGCATTTACCCCTGAACTAGAGGATCCTTGTGAAAGCAAACTTGTTTCAGCAGATTTTGAATTTTAAATGCATTTGAATTTTTAAAGTTGAATTTTTACCCTGAAAAAAAAGCGTCCGCACTTTTTTGTGTCTGAGAAATTCAGAGGGATTTAAAATTCCAAATCTGATGAAACAAGTTTGCTTCCATAGATGCTAAGGAAACTTAATTGGTTATCAGTGGAAGACAGGTTATTTTATTCATTATTATCTTTTGTGATTAATATTGTAGTTACCAAGTGTCCTCAGACTTTTAATACGAACCTTGCTTTCAGTAACGACAGAGAGCATTACACTGCAGCACAGACATTTATTTTACCAAGGTTGTTTTAATATCTATATGAATATTTTAATATTTGGATACTAATACTGTCATTTTGTATTTGAAATTATGAAATATGTTTTTTATTGCTTGTATATTTTGATGAGATGTATTTTTTTGTACTAATTTTATGGACCCCAGGAAGAATAGCGACAGCGACTGTTGCTAATGGGGATCCTATAATAAACATAAACATCCCTGATTATTCATTCATTATATTTCCAAAAGTATTAGCTCACCTGCTCAAGTGCCATCCCATAATAATCCATAGTTTAATCTGACGTGGGCCTTTGCGTCCGTCTCCGTCAGACTCTGATGTCTTGGCTCTGATCCATCCCAGAGGAGTTCTGTCTGAGGTCAGGTTCTCACTCATCCAGGTCTTTATGGAGCGTGCTTTGTGCCCTGGTGCAGCAGTTTTAATTTTGACAATGAATTTTAATTTAGTTTTAGTCCTTTGACTAAAATGCTATTTTGTTTTAGCCAAGATTTAGTCATGTAATTCTTTTTAGTTTTAGTCTAGTTTTTGTCGACTAAATTTAATTAGAATTAGATTTGCTCCGTCTCTCTGTCCTCTGCTGGACACAGCGTGGAGTTAGTTTAAATCTGATTCTGTTTAAGTTTTGCTCAGAGTTTGCTTTTACCCGTGAGTAACGGAGAGGAGGAAAGACGCAGGGCATCGAGAGAGGGAGGGATGAAAGGAGAGGAAGCAAACTTAAACCTGGAGATGAAGCAGAGAGGGACCAGGGTCTGCAGAGGTGGAGCTGTGTTTGTGGCACACGTCCCGACCCAGTCCCAGTCCCGGTTAGAAAACCTGAACGTTAACACCAGTCTTTGATTGAAGAGGTATCCATTTATTTATCTATCGTCCCGTCTGCTCTTTTTTGTTTTGTTTTTATTCATTGACGTAAATGTCAATGCATTTAGTTGTAGTTTTAGTCCTCATTGATGACTTTTTATTTAGTTTTCGTTTCATTTTTGGCCCCAAAAATATGTTGTTGGCAAAAACTATAACGAAATATATTCGTCAACAAAATGAACACTGTGGTGCAGCCATGTTGGAACAGGAAGGGGCCGTCCCCAAACTGTTCCCGCAAACCTGGGAGCATGGAATTGTCCAAAAGAGTTCTTTCCTCCCGAAAACAACCCCACACCATAATCCACGTTCATTTGGGTGAGTGAATACTTTTGGAAATGTAGTGTACCTTTTCCATTGTGATTCCTAAGTTTTTTCCTCCCACCTCTCTGTCTGTCCGGCTCCTCTCAGTCCACATTCTGGTCTAACATCTGTATATTTCCCCCAGATCCTTGTCCTTCAGGCTCCTGTGGTGTAACTCGTGTGTGTTTCCGTCCCGCAGGCGGCTGTGCCATCAGGAACCAGTGCAGCGAGTCGGTGGAGCACTGCGCCGAGCTGCTGGGCCTGGAGCAGGACGATCTCAGGGTCAGCCTCACCTCCAGAGTCATGCTCACCACAGCAGGGGGCGCTAAAGGCACAGTCATCAAGTAAGCCCTGCAGCCCTCCTCGCAGCGCAGCAGGGGGCGCTGACGCCACACACACACACACACACACACACACACACAGATGAAACCAGAGGAAATGCAGCGGTGTGAGCTCTGTCTGTCTTTGCCTTCTGCCTTGGTCCTGGATCATAAACCTCAAGTCATTTTTCACACTCTCAGCACAGACTGTTCTAAAAATACTGCAGACTGTAGACGGTTAGGAACAGAGTTAGTGCTGTCGTTCAATTCCTAGAAAAGGAATGGAATGTTTTTGTTCAAAGTTTTGTAAAAGTAAACCGTGTATGAGGTTCTGGCTGTGATCCAGTTTGTTTCTGAGCTACATTTCTGTCTCTGTACATTTCTGTCACTGGAGAGAATTAGCCTGGATCTGCAGCTCTGCGTCTTACAAACACAGAAACAGAGTGAATGTAAGAACTTGTCTCTAATTAACGGCGTTTAGGTCTTTCCTTCATCATTTCTTGTTGTTCAGTCCTCTGTGGGATTTTCGTCTTTGTCCTGTTTCCATTTTAACAACAGTAAAGTCCCTCTGACGTCCACCACATTCAAACAAACCCACTTTTTTCACAACAAAAACCAACAACAGACTTTTTTATTTTTTTTAATTTTGTTTATCTTGGACAGGGTAACATTTTATACATATACAATATACAAAAGAACAATCAAAATTGTAACGTCCAAGAAGGAGTGGGGGGAAGAAAACTGATTTAACCCCTCCCCCATTACTTATCTGTACATATTGACATAAGTAAAGAAAAAAATCACTTCCATTTTTCCATGATAATTCTTATCTGTTATAAACTCTTTTTTCTTTTTTTACTTGGAGACAAGTAACCATATAGTTAAGGATACAGGACCTGAATACTAATACCAGCAATAGTAAGAAAGCACATACAGTACCAGCAATGGTAAAAAAAAAAGAAAAAAAAAGCGCATACCAGCGATGGTAAAAAAAAGAAAAAAAAAAAAAAAAGCGCATACCAGCGATGGTAAGAGAAGCAAGTACCATAAGGTAAGAAAAAAACACAGACTAAGTTCTTTGTTTAGAACGGGGGCTCCTCTGTTGCCCCTGAGTCTCTGAGCAGTGAACGATATAATCCAACTCTGACCTCTTCTTCTGTCTCAGTGATGTCTGCCGCTGCTGCCCCCTAGTGGCTCTGCGGCTCAGAGTGTAGAACATATTTACACAGCAGGTTATTTCTACACACGATGCTTGTCTGTGATGGATCTGCTGCCAAAAAAATAAAATCAGCCACGCTATGTGCCGGTTTCAATCTTGGATGAAATTGTGTTTGCGGAAGGGCATCCAGAGTAAAATCTATACCCATGGGAATGATTCAGTGTGGAGATTCCTGAGAAAATGGAAGCAGCTAACAGTGATGGGCTGTTCCAGTGAAACCTGTCACCTTTACTGAGCATTTATCTTGCTGTCTGTGGCCCTCAGAGTAAAAAGTTTGGGGGCCCCCCCGGTGGAGGATCACTAACCAGTGTTGCCAGATTGGGCGGGTTTCTGCCCAGTTGGGTTTCTTTTGAACACCTTCAGTTGCATAAAGCAGCATTGGGCTGGTTTCTAAAATCTGGGCTGCGTGTGGTGGGTTTTTGGAGAAGAGACCAAGAAAATGGTTGTCATTTTATGGCAAACAAAGCAGAAAACACATTTCAATAAACTGCTGTGTCCCACTCATAAATCAGTTCATTTATTTTAAAATGAATAATTCATGTTTGGTTGCTCACGTTTCTTGTTGGTATTTTAATTTTTTAATTTTTTAGTGTTTTCCGTCTCCCTGACCAGGAAGGCTTTGTTCGTCTGAGTGCACTCTCTGAGGATAACTGTTTGTGTTTGCTGCTTTAGTGCTGCTGTTTTGTGTTCTTTCTGACGCATACAGTAACTGTTTTAACATTTAGGGCCGGATCCTGGCGCAGACAGAGCCCCGCCAACGCCGGGCCTGGTGCTGTACAGGAGAGGTGTGTCCTGAGGCGGCCTGCTCTACATCTGACCGTGTCGTGGCGCGTGACAAACCTCCTCAATGAGCAGTGTTTTTATTGTTCTAGTTGTTATAATTATTACAAGAAGAACAACAAAAAGATGAAAGGATGCGGCGTAGGCAACGTATTGAGCAGAGAGACACAGAGTTCACATGAAACTCAGCAGAAGCATAAAAGTATCCTGCACCGTTTCCATCACAGCAGCAGCCGTCCTCAGCCAAACCTCTGAGGTCACAAAGGAAGCGCTCCTGTAGCCTGTCCCTGCCTAAATCCAGATTTTAAAATAACCTTATTCCTTATGGTAAAGAAGGGTTCAGAAGAACAGGGTACAATCCAATACCACTCAAAAAATCCCCGAGGATGTGAGAACGCTTCAGGAAACCTCCATGGCCCCAAAGTATGGATCCTGCCCTGTTCCTGAGACTAATGAAGGCCACAGAGCTGGAGAGAGTTAAAAAACTAAGTAACTGAGTTCTCCCTGTGTGGTTCCTTGTTTCTTATCCTGTTTGTAAACCAAATCCAAAAGACAGATAAATGTGTGAAATGTCTCTGTGTTTGTTTGGAGAAGTCCCGGCGGAGGCTGCTGTTTATCGTGGGTCACTGTTACGCAGAGATTTGGGAACATGGCGATTGAAAAAAGGCATTACAAGGAAAAAAATCAGCAAATTCATGTATTTTTCTGCTTGCTACACTTAATAATCCAGGCAGTAAGAAACGGCAGTTCAGGATACTGCTGTTCCTTTAGCTCTCTACATTAATTCTCCTCATGAACAGGACACGAGCCATCACAGGCGCCGAGGCTTCACACTGCGTTCTTTCATCCACAGGGAACATTTGCTTAGTGCTGCATTGTACCCTGTTCTTTTTAACACAGGCTATGGAATAAGGACATTTAATCTGGATTTAGGCAGGGACAGGCTACAGGAGCGCTTCCTTTGTGACCTCAGAGATTTGTCTGAGGACGGCTGCTGCTGTGATGGAAACTGTGCTGGACGTGAGAAACTCTCTCAGTACGTCGCCTACGTCCCATCCTTTCATCTTCTTGTTGTTCTTCTTGTAATAATAACAACAATAATCATAATAAAAACACAGCTCATTGAGTGTTTTTTCATGCTCCACACCACGCCCCTCAGGACACACCTCCCCTGTGCAGCACCACACCCCTCGTTTGTTCGCCCCAGTGACAGGATTTAGCCTTGTGACCTTTCCTAATTAGCCCTCGTCGCCGCTGCAGCTGCCCTCCAGATGTTCTGCCCTCTCTTTGTGTGTGCAGATGTTGTCGCCTGTTCGTGGACACAGCTCTGGGCCTCGGCCTGACTCCTCCTCCTCCCTCCTCCTCCTCGCAGCCACATTAGCCGCTTTATTTATTTACGTGCGGCGTGTTTAAATCTCGGAGGACGTGCGCTAACGAGACGAGCCATTCATCATCTGTTAGCGCCGCTGCTAACGGCTAATGCCCCTCTCCCGGCGGAGCTAACCCACGTCGTTAGCGCTCGGTGATAATGGATGGACGGGATCGCAGTCCAGGACGATAACCGGCGCCAAAACAAACATATGGGCCGGCGTTTAGCAGCGGGACGGGCGGAGGAGAGGCCTGCGCTCTGACGGTGTTTGCTCTGAACGTTCGGCTGGCAGCAGGAGTTTAAAGTAAAGGGCTTCTGACTCTGCGTGTGTGCTTTTCAGATGAGATCAGAGCAGCCGTTAGGAACTGAGTTACTGTCAGCACACTGCTCGTTTGGAGAAGCAGACAGGAGCAGCACCACAGGGACTAAACACTTCAGAACTACAGTATGTGACTGCGCCATGGAGGATATTTCTACTACTACTACTTTTACTGTTACTACTAAGAATAAAAATAAGAAAACCTGTATTAGTCCCTCAGTGGGGTTGAAGCAGAAGTACAGAGAGCAGTCTGGCCAAAGAGAAGTAAATAAACAACTAAACTACAACGAATAAAGCTAAATAAACTAAACAGACGATGAGTAAATTAAATACACTTTAATAAATATAAACAGTATAAGGTCTGACAGAGGATGTGCAGTGTATGGAAGTAAAAAGTGTACATTGTAAAAGCTGCTTAACAATAATTATTACACATAATAAATATTGCACAGGTGATGACAGGTGAGGACAGGTGACGACAGGTGACGACAGGTGACGACAGGTGACGACAGGTGACGACAGGTGAGGACAGGTGACGACAGGTGAGGACAGGTGAGGACAGGTGATGACAGGTGAGGACAGGTGACGACCGGTGAGGACAGGTGAGGACAGGTGACGACAGGTGACGACAGGTGACGACAGGTGACGACAGGTGATGACAGGTGACGACAGGTGATGACAGGTGAGGACAGGTGACGACAGGTGATGACAGGTGATGACAGGTGACGACAGGTGACGACAGGTGACGACAGGTGACGACAGGTGATGACAGGTGACGACAGGTGATGACAGGTGACGACAGGTGACGACAGGTGACGACAGGTGATGACAGGTGACGACAGGTGAGGACAGGTGAGGACAGGTGAGGACAGGTTTCCACAGGTGATGACAGGTGATGACAGGTGACGACAGGTGATGACAGGTGAGGACAGGTGACGACAGGTGATGACAGGTGACGACAGGTGACGACAGGTGACGACAGGTGACGACAGGTGACGACAGGTGATGACAGGTGACGACAGGTGATGACAGGTGACGACAGGTGACGACAGGTGACGACAGGTGATGACAGGTGACGACAGGTGATGACAGGTGAGGACAGGTGAGGACAGGTTTCCACAGGTGATGACAGGTGATGACAGGTGACGACAGGTGATGACAGGTGATGACAGGTGACGACAGGTGACGACAGGTGAGGACAGGTGAGGACAGGTGACGACAGGTGAGGACAGGTGACGACAGGTGACGACAGGTGAGGACAGGTGACGACAGGTGACGACAGGTGATGACAGGTGACGACAGGTGATGACAGGTGAGGACAGGTGAGGACAGGTTTCCACAGGTGATGACAGGTGATGACAGGTGATGACAGGTGATGACAGGTGAGGACAGGTGATGACAGGTGATGACAGGTGACGACAGGTGAGGACAGGTTTCCACAGGTGATGACAGGTGAGGACAGGTGACGACAGGTGACGACAGGTGACGACAGGTGACGACAGGTGATGACAGGTGACGACAGGTGACGACAGGTGACGACAGGTGACGACAGGTGACGACAGGTGATGACAGGTGAGGACAGGTGAGGACAGGTTTCCACAGGTGATGACAGGTGATGACAGGTGACGACAGGTGAGGACAGGTGATGACAGGTGATGACAGGTGATGACAGGTGAGGACAGGTGAGGACAGGTGAGGACAGGTGATGACAGGTGACGACAGGTGACGACAGGTGACGACAGGTGACGACAGGTGACGACAGGTGAGGACAGGTGATGACAGGTGACGACAGGTGACGACAGGTTTCCACAGGTGATGACAGGTGACGACAGGTGACGACAGGTGATGACAGGTGACGACAGGTGAGGACAGGTGATGACAGGTGACGACAGGTGACGACAGGTGATGACAGGTGACGACAGGTGTAGTGATGTTGCTCAGGTGAAAGACCTGCAGTATCTGCTTCACACAGCGATGGTGGAGCAGTCACTGAAGCTGCTCTCCAGGACAGACTGAGCGTCCTGCAGGGGGCGTCCTGTAGGAGGCGTCCTGTAGGAGGCGTCCTGTAGGAAGCGTCCTGTAGGAGGCGTCCTGTAGGAAGCGTCCTGTAGGAGGCGTCCTGTAGGAGGCGTCCTGTAGGAGGCGTCCTGTAGGAGGCGTCCTGCAGGAGGCGTCCTGTAGGAGGCGTCCTGTAGGAAGCGTCCTGTAGGAGGCGTCCTGCAGGAGGCGTCCTGTAGGAAGCGTCCTGTAGGAGGCGTCCTGTAGGAGGCGTCCTGCAGGAGGCGTCCTGTAGGCGTCCAGACTGATGGTCTGCGGTCCTGGTCCTGGTCCTGGTCCTGGTCCTGGTCCTGGTCCGGGTCCTGGTCCTGGTCCGGGTCCTGGTCCAGGTCCAGTCTGATGGATGGTCTGCGGTCCTGGTCCGGGTCCTGGTCCTGGTCCTGGTCCTGGTCCTGGTCCGGGTCCGGTCTGATGGATGGTCTGCGGTCCTGGTCCTGGTCCTGGTCCTGGTCCGGGTCCTGGTTCGGGTCCGGTCTGATGGATGGTCTGCGGTCCTGGTCCTGGTCCTGGTCCGGGTCCTGGTCCGGGTCCGGTCTGATGGATGGTCTGCGGTCCTGGTCCTGGTCCGGGTCCTGGTCCTGGTCCTGGTCCTGGTCCGGGTCCGGTCTGATGGATGGTCTGCGGTCCTGGTCCTGGTCCTGGTCCTGGTCCGGGTCCTGGTCCGGGTCCGGTCTGATGGATGGTCTGCGGTCCTGGAGGTCCATTGTGTTCGTCTAACGATGTGTTTGTGAGTTAAGGCTGAGAACGAGGATCGATACCAAACGATTTAACAATTAGCGCCGCAGTGCGTCCCGGGGAGGACGAGATCTATATCAGAGCTGCATTAGGACGGTTCGGAGGAGCCGACAGGAGCAGGGGCTGCATCACTGTCCTGCAGACTCACAGAAAGAGACAAATACATTCCTATCCCTCTCTCTGTCCTGGTTTAGTCCTGGTTTAGTCCTGGTTTCGTTCTAGTTTAGTCCTAGTTTAGTCCTGGTTTAGACCTGGTTTAGTCCTGGTTCAGACCTGGTTTAGTCCTGGTTTAGTTCTAGTTTAGTCCTAGTTTAGTCCTGGTTTAGACCTGGTTTAGTCCTGGTTCAGACCTGGTTTAGTCCTGGTTCAGACCTGGTTTAGTCCTGGTTTAGTTCTAGTTTAGTCCTGGTTTAGACCTGGTTTAGTCCTGGTTTAGACCTGGTTTAGTCCTAGTTTAGTCCTGGTTTAGTCCTGGTTTAGTCCTGGTTTAGTCCTGGTTCAGACCTGGTTTAGTCCTGGTTTAGACCTGGTTTAGTCCTGGTTTAGACCTGGTTTAGTCCTAGTTTAGTCCTGGTTTAGTCCTGGTTTAGTCCTGGTTTAGTCCTGGTTCAGACCTGGTTTAGTCCTGGTTTAGACCTGGTTTAGTCCTAGTTTAGTCCTGGTTTAGTCCTGGTTTAGACCGGGTTTAGTCCTGGTTTAGTCCTGGTTTAGTCCTGGTTTAGTCCTAGTTTAGACCTGGTTTAGTCCTGGTTTAGACCTGGTTTAGTCCTGGTTTAGACCTGGTTTAGTCCTAGTTTAGACCTGGTTTAGTCCTGGTTTAGTCCTGGTTTAGTCCTGGTTTAGTCCTGGTTTAGACCTGGTTTAGTCCTGGTTTAGACCTGGTTTAGTCCTGGTTTAGTCCTGGTTTAGACCTGGTTTAGTCCTGGTTTAGTCCTGGTTTAGACCTGGTTTAGTCCTGGTTTAGTCCTTGTTTAGACCTGGTTTAGTCCTAGTTTAGTCCTGGTTTAGTCCTGGTTTAGACCTGGTTTAGACCTGGTTTAGTCCTGGTTTAGACCTGGTTTAGTCCTGGTTTAGACCTGGTTTAGTCCTGGTTTAGACCTGGTTTAGTCCTAGTTTAGTCCTGGTTTAGTCCTGGTTTAGACCTGGTTTAGTCCTGGTTTAGTCCTGGTTTAGACCTGGTTTAGTCCTGGTTTAGTCCTGGTTTAGACCTGGTTTAGTCCTGGTTTAGTCCTTGTTTAGTCCTGGTTTAGACCTGGTTTAGTCCTAGTTTAGTCCTGGTTTAGTCCTGGTTTACCCCTGGTTTAGTCTTGGTGTAGTCCTAGTTTAGTCCTGGTTTAGACCTGGTTTAGTCCTGGTTTAGACCTGGTTTAGTCCTTGTTTAGTCCTGGTTTAGACCTGGTTTAGTCCTAGTTTAGTCCTGGTTTAGTCCTGGTTTAGTCCTGGTTTAGACCTGGTTTAGTCCTGGTTTAGTCCTGGTTTAGTCCTGGTTTAGACCTGGTTTAGTCCTAGTTTAGACCTGGTTTAGTCCTAGTTTAGTCCTGGTTTAGTCCTAGTTTAGTCCTGGTTTAGTCCTTGTTTAGTCCTGGTTTAGACCTGGTTTAGTCCTGGTTTAGTCCTGGTTTAGACCTGGTTTAGTCCTGGTTTAGACCTGGTTTAGTCCTTGTTTAGTCCTGGTTTAGTCCTAGTTTAGACCTGGTTTAGTCCTAGTTTAGTCCTGGTTTAGTCCTTGTTTAGTCCTGGTTTAGACCTGGTTTAGTCCTAGTTTAGTCCTGGTTTAGTCCTGGTTTAGTCCTGGTTTAGACCTGGTTTAGTCCTTGTTTAGTCCTGGTTTAGTCCTGGTTTAGTTTTGATTTAGTCCTGGTTTAGACCTGGTTTAGACCTGGTTTCGTCCTAGTTTAGACCTGGTTTAGTCCTGGTTTAGTCCTGGTTTATCCCTGGTTTAGTCCCAGTTTAGTCCTGGTTTATCCCTGGTTTAGTCCTGGTTTATCCCTGGTTTATCCCTGGTTTATCCCTGGTTTAGTCCTGGTTTAGTCCTGGTTTAGTCCTGGTTTAGTCCTGGTTTATCCCTGGTTTATCCCTGGTTTAGTCCTGGTTTAGTCCTTGTTTAGTCCTGGTTTAGTCCTGGTTTAGTTTTGATTTAGTCCTGGTTTAGACCTGGTTTAGACCTGGTTTCGTCCTAGTTTAGACCTGGTTTAGTCCTGGTTTAGTCCTGGTTTATCCCTGGTTTAGTCCCAGTTTAGTCCTGGTTTATCCCTGGTTTAGTCCTGGTTTATCCCTGGTTTATCCCTGGTTTATCCCTGGTTTAGTCCTGGTTTAGTCCTGGTTTAGTCCTGGTTTAGTCCTGGTTTAGTCCTGGTTTATCCCTGGTTTAGTCCTGGTTTAGTCCTGGTTTAGTCCTGGTTTAGTCCTGGTTTATCCCTGGTTTAGTCCTGGTTTAGTCCTGGTTTAGTCCTGGTTTAGTCCTGGTTTATCCCTGGTTTATCCCTGGTTTATCCCTGGTTTAGTCCTGGTTTAGTCCTGGTTTAGTCCTTGTTTAGTCCTGGTTTAGTCCTGGTTTAGTTTTGATTTAGTCCTGGTTTAGACCTGGTTTAGACCTGGTTTCGTCCTAGTTTAGACCTGGTTTAGTCCTGGTTTAGTCCTGGTTTATCCCTGGTTTAGTCCCAGTTTAGTCCTGGTTTATCCCTGGTTTAGTCCTGGTTTATCCCTGGTTTATCCCTGGTTTATCCCTGGTTTAGTCCTGGTTTAGTCCTGGTTTATCCCTGGTTTATCCCTGGTTTATCCCTGGTTTAGTCCTGGTTTAGTCCTGGTTTAGTCCTGGTTTATCCCTGGTTTAGTCCTGGTTTAGTCCTGGTTTAGTCCTGGTTTAGTCCTGGTTTATCCCTGGTTTATCCCTGGTTTATCCCTGGTTTAGTCCTGGTTTAGTCCTGGTTTAGTCCTGGTTTAGTCCTGGTTTATCCCTGGTTTAGTCCTGGTTTAGTCCTGGTTTAGTCCTGGTTTAGTCCTGGTTTATCCCTGGTTTATCCCTGGTTTAGTCCTGGTTTAGTCCTGGTTTAGTCCTGGTTTAGTCCTGGTTTATCCCTGGTTTAGTCCTGGTTTAGTCCTGGTTTATCCCTGGTTTATCCCTGGTTTAGTCCTGGTTTAGTCCTGGTTTAGTCCTGGTTTATCCCTGGTTTATCCCTGGTTTAGTCCTGGTTTAGTCCTGGTTTAGTCCTGGTTTAGTCCTGGTTTATCCCTGGTTTATCACTGGTTTAGTCCTGGTTTAGTCCTGGTTTAGTCCTGGTTTAGTCCTGGTTTAGTCCTGGTTTAGTCCTGGTTTATCCCTGGTTTAGTCCTGGTTTAGTCCTGGTTTAGTCCTGGTTTAGTCCTAGTTTAGACCTGGTTTAGTCCTTGTTTAGTCCTGGTTTAGACCTGGTTTAGTCCTGGTTTAGTCCTGGTTTAGTCCTGGTTTAGTCCTGGTTTGTGGACTTCTGGATGATGGGTCCATTTGGTAAAACAGCGGAGCCAAAAACAGACTTTATTTTATTTATAAAAGATTAAAAAACTTAACTTGAGTTGGTTCATTTGCATAAATTAATATTGGTAATGAAGAGTATGAGTCGTGGTGAGACTGGCGGTGGGCGGCGTGTGCCAGACCAACTGTAGACCGCGCTGAGGTCCGGGGGCGACAGATGGACCAGGGACCGACACAAAATACACCGAAAAAACAGAAACTCCGCTGGAACGCTCCAAAAACAGAGACTTCACTGACAGAGAGGCGACAGATGGACGAGGACTACAGGGACAGCCCACAGGCATCATGGGAAATGGAGTCTGAGTCAGGCTGTTACACTGCAGGGATAAACCAGGACTGAAACAGGGATAAACCAGGACTAAACCAGGACTAAACCAGGGCTAAACTGGGTCTAAACCAGGGATAAACCAGGGATAAACCAGGACTAGACCAGGGATAGACCAGGACTAAACCAGGACCAAACCAGGGATAAACCAGGACTAAACTGGGACTAAACCAGGACTAAACCAGGGATAAACCAGGACTGAAACAGGGATAAACCAGGGATAAACTAGGACTAAACTGGGACTAAAACAGGGATAAACCAGGACTAAACTGGGCCTAAAACAGGGATAAACCAGGACTAAACCAGGGATAAACCAGGACTAAACTGGGACTAAACCAGGGATAAACCAGGACTAAACTGGGACTAAAACAGGGATAAACCAGGACTAAACTGGGCCTAAAACAGGGATAAACCAGGACTAAACTGGGACTAAACCAGGGATAAACCAGGACTAAACTGGGACTAAAACAGGGATAAACCAGGACTAAACTGGGACTAAAACAGGGATAAACCAGGACTAAACTGGGACTAAACCAGGGATAAACCAGGACTAAACTGGGACTAAACCAGGGATAAACCAGGACTAAACTGGGACTAAAACAGGGATAAACCAGGACTAAACTGGGACTAAACCAGGGATAAACCAGGACTAAACTGGGACTAAACCAGGGATAAACCAGGACTAAACTGGGACTAAAACAGGGATAAACCAGGACTAAACTGGGCCTAAAACAGGGATAAACCAGGACTAAACTGGGACTAAAACAGGGATAAACCAGGACTAAACTGGGACTAAAACAGGTATAAACCAGGACTAAACTGGGACTAAAACAGGGATAAACCAGGACTAAACCAGGGATAAACCAGGGATAAACCAGGACTAAACTGGGACTAAAACAGGGATAAACCAGGACTAAACCAGGGATAAACCAGGACTAAACTGGGCCTAAAACAGGGATAAACCAGTTTCTTGATCCTGTTGGAGACCGCACACTCCCAGTTCGGAGAAGCAGACAGGACTTCTACTTCTAGTATTATTACTACTACTGCTTTTACTACAGCTACTGCTACTAGGTCCATTATTGTGAACGTCCGCTGTATAAGAACGTGCAGTTACTGTTACTGTTTCGTTACTGCGTCAGGTTTAATGTTTGTTTGTTTCGTTACTGCGTCAGGTTTAATGTTGTTTGTTTCGTGACTGCGTTTGTTAAAGGCAGTGCTCTCTGTTTGTGGCCTGAAGGATCGTCGTTGCGGTGTAAACTCTGCCTTTATTTCCTGAGAGACTCTCTGTTATTGAGACAGAGACATCGACTGTGACCTGCTCCAGAACCAAAGACCGGACTTAATGAACTAAACCAGGATTTACTCAGCAGCACAGACTTTTAGGCTCTAACTAATGTGGTAAATACTACATCTGATCTGTGTGGTGTAGACTTCCAGACTTTGGTATTTTGGGAGTAATAATTATAATATTGTTTCAACCGAGAGAGACTTAAAGCTCCATTTTCCTCTTCTCTCAGTCTTTTTGTTGTTCTCCTCTGCATTAGTATTTCAAGTTTTATACTAAAATAATGTATCTGTGGAAAACTTCTGTTGGGAGCTGTGACTCTGCAGAGAACACTAGGATTAGGAGTCTGTTGCCCCTTGCTGGCAACGCAGGGGGGCATAAAAGGGCTGTTTAGCACGGCTGTTAGCGACCTGATGCTAACAGATAGATGTGTGAGCTGATGCTTGGTAGTGACGCAGGTTTAAGGCTGAAATGATCAGAGCGAGTCCGGTGACGGTGTCTGGGCTTTAGAAACGCTCACTTCCTGGTTTCACCCTGAGACCCAGCGTTTTCAGCTCTGGAGAAGGACAGCGCCTCAGCGTACCTAGTGTCCTGGTTTGTTTCTCATAACTGGGACTGTCTTATCCCAGATTCTGTGTTTACTGCACAAAGACAAAAACAGGCCAAAAAAATATTAAATCATATTGTTTTTACAAAAATTAAGGCCTTAAATGGCATTAAAAAACATTAAATTTGATTCCAACAAGCATTAAAACATTATTAGTTTTATTTATGAATATAATTATGTATTTCTAAATAATAATTTGCCATTTTTGTAGCTTACACCAGTGTGACAGATGGTGGAACCATTTTGTTTCCAGTGGGACCACATTACCCAAACCTCAGCTGTTTGACTTTTCACATCATTGGTGCTTTATCAACTGGATTTTACAAGACCTGCAAATACATTTTGGCAATTTAAGCTGCTGCGATTGTATATTTTTGGCTTTGAGGGCTGCACGATGTGGAGAAAACCTGAGACATTCGATAACTGTGTTGAAAATTGCAATAACGATATTATTGCGATATTTGAAAATAGAGCCTACTTTTGGAACATAGTAAGTTAAATTCACTACATTTCACAAAAATGTAAGTTCCTGTATTTCCAAGTCAAAACAGCCACAAAATCCAAACTTAACACAGACTAAACCAGGAATAAAACAAGGCTAAGCTGGGACTAAATTAATTAAATTACCACTAAAACTGGACTTTTTAAACATTTTTATTTACTCACAACACATGTTCTTTTAAGGCTCTGGTGGAAAATGATTCTTCAGTGTAAATCTCTGTCAGATGGAGACCACAGAGTTATTGTGATATATTTAGATTCTTGTGATACAGATATTGTGTTTGCTGATATTGCGATAACGATAATTTTGCGATATATTGTGCAGCTCTACTTTGAAAATATTAGAAATGGCATTAAAAAGCATAAAATTAGACACCATTAGAACCCTGAATGCACTTTTGTCAGCCCCATGTTTTCTGATGTATTTATTTGTTCAGACCCATCTCAGAACTGCCATGGTTGATGCAGGAATTAATCCCACAACCTCCCCGCTGCATGGAGAACTACTGCACTGTCCACAACACTCACAGTCAGAGCAGTAACGTGACCTTATCCACAGCAGAGCTCCACGGAGGGCGACTTTATCAAACATCTGAGCGGAGCCTGGAGCCCGCAGCAGCAGCAGATTCGTGTTTACTAATAACTTTCCCGTTCTGTGTGTGTCCCCTCGCCGACAGAGAGGTCACTGTCTCTCACACCTCCAGCTCTGTTTCTCTACAGTCTGTTAGAATAAATAAACGCGTGTTCACAGTTGGAGTAAATGCAGAGAAACTGACTAAATAAAAACCATCTGGAGGGATTTAAACTCGGGGGGGGACTCTTCGTCTGTTTTTAGTTTGAGCTGACTCAGCGTTTCACCGAGAACAAATAAAAGTTAATGAAGTCAGGTGGAACTTTGGGTTAAATTAATGAAATATATTTTTGTCCAGAGAGTAATCCTGCTGTGCAAAAACAAGACATAACTTTGCCAGATGTTTAGGTCAGAAAATTTGGTATTTCTCTCTTCGTTTATCCAGGCTTAGGACTGACACAAAGGGAACACTGGGTTGTGGCCCTTTGTGCTTGGTTAAAGGATATGAAAAAAGGGAAATAGAAAAAGTTCATAAACTGTTAACTAAGAAAACATTTTGCACCTATATATTACCATTGTATTTTTATAGTACGTATAATCGTAAATCCAAAAAATAAATCCTAAAATGTTGTATAACAGGTAACATTAGTATTAAATGTGCACTGGACAGGAAACGCAGCCGTCCTGTCGCCTCCGATTCACATTTACACAAGAACTCTGAGGTGTAAAGAAGACAAGAGTTAGTGTGATCAAACTGTAGTGACTATGTTTGTCCAACAGACGGCGCTGCGCTCTGCTCCACACAGACTAAACAGAGGAAGTTCCATCTGCAACTTCCCATTAACTTTGGGATCTTGTGTTTTTCAGTCTGAGCGGCTCCTGCCCTGAGACCAAAACACTTCCTCCTGCGATTTCAAAAGATTCTGATTTGGAAAACAAACGCTGTCCTCGTGTGAAAGGACAAACACAACTGAATCATGGCCTTTTTGGCAAAATGCATTTCTGTCTAAACAGCCTCTAAGTCTCATGAGGTTTGAGGGAACTGCTGTGAATAAGCTTCTGCTCACACAGCAGACAGTCATTTGGATGAAGGGTGAAACATCTAAAAACAAACCTTGCAAACCTTCTCCTGGAGAACTGAGAACCTCCACAGATAAATCTGAGACAGGGCTGGATTCTGGAGGTCAGTGGAACATTCAGGAGTTCAGAGATCTTTCTGTGAGCAGGTTCTGCAACAACAGGGTTAAAGCAAAGGTCTGAGAGAGCGCTGTGCTTTTACCCATCATGCCTCTGTCCAGAGACTCCTGTGTCTAGCTCAGAGCAGAGGCAGGAGAGCTTTCTGATCATTGACTTCAGATGGAGCGTTCTGCTCCTCCCATGTCTTCAGGACTTTTCCTTGTGTCAGTCCATTTTATTAGAGATCTGACGTCTGCAGAACATTTCCTGTCAGTGCCATGTCAGAGATATCTCTGTGTTCACTACTTTTCCTTGTGTCAGTCCATTTTATTTCTCAGAACTGTGTTAGAGATGGATTTGTGAAGTCTGCTGTGTTTTATCTGTGCCATCCGCTGGTTTTATTGGTCATTTATCTCCCCACGCTGGATCCTGTCGCTCTCTCTGTAAAGACATTTCTTATTGTAATTCCCTGTGTGTTTCTGAGCTGAAGTCGCAGCAGTTTGTTAAACCTTGTCTTGTTTAGATGGTGACAGAGCGCTCCCAGTTAACGCTGACCTCTGACCCTCAGACTGACAGCTCTCTCTCTGTCAGAAGTGAAATATCGAGCCGTGTCTGTCTGAGCGAACCTGTCCCGGCTTCAGACAGGGCAGACGCTTGTCCGGTTTAAAGCCGCAGTACTCGACGCTGTCACAGACTGCTGTTCTTCTGTGACACAGTAAATCCCTGTCCTGCAGAGAGGGACGAGCTCGAGTTAACAACGAACACTGTAGAGAGCGGGGGACAGGGCCAGAGTAAAACCAGGACACACTAGAAATAAAACGTATCTTCATCTAAAGCAGGAGAGTCTGGTTTCTGCTCTGTTCCAGCGCTGCGTCTCACAGAAGATAATCTGTGAATGTAAGAACTTGTCTCTGATGAACGGCGTTTAGGTCTTTCCTTGGTCTCCTGTTGGTTCTGCTGAACTCCTTGTTGTTGTTCCGTCCTCTGTGGGATTTTTGTCTTCGTCCTGTTTCCATTTTAACAACAGTAAAGTCCCTCTGACGTCCTACATAACCACCACATTCAAACAAACCCACTTTTTCTTTCACAACTGGCTTCTGCTGCTGTCCCCGCTCACAGAGGACAGAGCTGCTCAGAGACACAGGATTCTGGGCTTTTATGGAGAAACCAGGAGCAGTTCTTCAGCTCCATGTTTGTTTTAGATACAGCTCCACTCTTCGTCTCTCTGCCTGTGATTATTCCACAGAAATGAGGCTCAGGAGAAGAGACCAGACTCACTTCTGGATGATGGATATCTTTTAAATCTGGCCTATTAAACCTGATTAAATCTAGGTTTATAAAAGCAGAAGTGCATCAGAGCCATTGTTCAGGAGCAGTGGAGCAGGTCTGAGCCAGGATCCAGGTCAGCAGCAGCTCGCTGGAGGATTATTGTGCGAGAATGTTATTTATTTATGTATTTATTTGATATGGACAGATACATTGGCCAAACCAGATGCACAGTTCCAGTGTTATAGCACGAGCGCTAATTCTCAACACCTGTCCATGGGAGGCTTTTCTAAAAGAGAAGAAATGTAAATATCTAAACAATAAAACATCTAAAAATTATACACAAGACAAATTTTCAATTAATCAACTTCTCCTTTGAACGTCTCTGCCCTGATTTAAGCCACTGCTTTAGAGCTCTGTTAAAGATGTTCATGTTTAACTGCAGTTTTAATTCAGTGGGAGGGGAGTTCCACACAGAGAAGAAGTCTGGCCAAAGGATGTTCTGAACTTTGGAACAACACAGTCCCCACTGACAGAGGCTCGAGTGTGGATCTGAGAGAGCTCAGACGTCTGAGAACAACAGTGACACATCATTATTCAAACATTTAAAAAACAATTTCGAAATACTAAAATTTACAACATTTTCAAATGTAAAAAGCTTATGTTTTTTATGATATCACAATGATGCCAGCTCATGGGTTTTCTGTCAAAGACCTGGATTGCCTGCTTGTACAATAAAGTAAGTGGCTTCAGTGTGGCACAGCAGGGGGGGGGGGGGGGGGGGGGTCATTGCATGCAAATATAACAAAGTGGCTTGGTCCTTTCTAATAAAACAAAAACAGTTAAGATTTGATTTGACCTTTTTGCAGACACTTTTCACATGGCTTCGAAACTTTAAGTTACCACTGTATTTTCAGGACTGTAAGTGGCTCTGGAGTATAAGTCGCATTAGCCAAAAAATGCTTAATGAAGAAGAAAAAATGTATATAAGTCGCACCTGAGTATACGTCGCACCCCTAGCCAGACTATGGAAAAAAGTGCGACTTATAGTCCGGAAAATACGGTATCAAGAATGATTCCAAGGTTTCTAGTTTCTTGGACTTCTTGGATTATGTCATTATTTATGTGCACCTCAGATGTTCTGTCACACCTTGCTTTAATTGAGAAGCATCTGGACACAGTTTTCTTTAGAGTTAAGTGAGAAGACTCGAGTCATTTAGAGAAGGTTAAGCAGGGCCTGTGTCATGTACTGCCCTGCCAGATCAGGAGTTTTATGCAAGCGCCTCACAGGCCCCGCGTGGTCCAGGAATCGATCCTGGGACCTTCTTGCTGCGAGAAAACAGCACTAACCACTCTGCCACCAAGCTGCCACTCAAGTATATAATTAGTAATAAGCTACAGGTTTATTAGAAACTAAAACTAAACTAAAGAAAGGATAAGAGTATACTATAAATACTTGGACTAAACCAGGACTAAGCCAGGACTAAACCAGGACTAAACCAGGTCTAAACCAGGTCTAAACCAGGTCTAAACCAGGTCTAAACCAGGCCTAAACCAGGCCTAAACCAGGTCTAAACCAGGACTAAACCAGATCTAAACCAGGTCTAAACCAGGTCTAAACCAGGCCTAAACCAGGTCTAAACCAGGACTAAACCAGGTCTAAACCAGGTCTAAACCAGGTCTAAACCAGGTCTAAACCAGGTCTAAACCAGGACTAAACCAGGTCTAAACCAGGTCTAAACCAGGCCTAAACCAGGCCTAAACCAGGTCTAAACCAGGTCTAAACCAGGCCTAAACCAGGCCTAAACCAGGTCTAAACCAGGACTAAACCAGGTCTAAACCAGGTCTAAACCAGGACTAAACCAGGTCAAAACCAGGCCTAAACCAGGTCTAAACCAGGACTAAACCAGGTCTAAACCAGGTCTAAACCAGGTCTAAACCAGGCCTAAACCAGGCCTAAACCAGGTCTAAACCAGGACTAAACCAGGACTAAACCAGGTCTAAACCAGGTCTAAACCAGGCCTAAACCAGGTCTAAACCAGGTCAAAACCAGGTCAAAACCAGGCCTAAACCAGGTCTAAACCAGGTCAAAACCAGGTCTAAACCAGGTCTAAACCAGGTCTAAACCAGGCCTAAACCAGGCCTAAACCAGGCCTAAACCAGGTCTAAACCAGGACTAAACCAGGACTAAACCAGGTCTAAACCAGGCCTAAACCAGGTCTAAACCAGGTCAAAACCAGGTCAAAACCAGGCCTAAACCAGGTCTAAACCAGGTCAAAACCAGGTCAAAACCAGGCCTAAACCAGGTCTAAACCAGGACTAAACCAGGACTAAACCAGGTCTAAACCAGGACTAAACCAGGTCTAAACCAGGTCTAAACCAGGTCTAAACCAGGTCTAAACCAGGCCTAAACCAGGTCTAAACCAGGACTAAACCAGGTGTAAACCAGGTCTAAACCAGGCCTAAACCAGGTCTAAACCAGGCCTAAACCAGGTCTAAACCAGGCCTAAACCAGGTCTAAACCAGGACTAAACCAGGTGTAAACCAGGTCTAAACCAGGCCTAAACCAGGTATAAACCAGGCCTAAACCAGGTCTAAACCAGGTCAAAACCAGGTCAAAACCAGGCCTAAACCAGGTCTAAACCAGGTCAAAACCAGGTCTAAACCAGGTCTAAACCAGGTCTAAACCAGGCCTAAACCAGGCCTAAACCAGGTCTAAACCAGGACTAAACCAGGACTAAACCAGGTCTAAACCAGGCCTAAACCAGGTCTAAACCAGGTCAAAACCAGGTCAAAACCAGGCCTAAACCAGGTCTAAACCAGGACTAAACCAGGACTAAACCAGGTCTAAACCAGGACTAAACCAGGTCTAAACCAGGCCTAAACCAGGCCTAAACCAGGTCTAAACCAGGACTAAACCAGGACTAAACCAGGTGTAAACCAGGTCTAAACCAGGTCTAAACCAGGTCTAAACCAGGCCTAAACCAGGTCTAAACCAGGACTAAACCAGGTGTAAACCAGGACTAAACCAGGTCTAAACCAGGTCAAAACCAGGCCTTAACCAGGTCTAAACCAGGTCTAAACCAGGACTAAACCAGGTCTAAACCAGGTCTAAACCAGGTCTTGTGAGACCTGTGTAACCTGAGGACACAGACGGCTGCAGGAGACAGAGACTTGTGTCTGACTGAAGGGGCTTCGGGCTCATTCGTATGAAACACTGCTTTATTCTTCTCTCATTCATAATTCATCTGCTCTCACCGCCGCAGCACAATCCACACAACAAACTGTCACTGCGGCAGAGTGGTTAGCTCCTGTCCCCTGCTGCCTCTCAGTGAGGAGGCGGAGGAGGTTGTGGGTTAGACTCCTGATCTCTCAGAGCGGCGTGTGCATATTTCTGCAGCAAAGTGGACCCATACATCTTGAATATTATTTCCTTTTCGAGCGTCTCACATGAATATAAATCAGTTTTTCTGTGTAAAACCTTTTTTTCTCCGCTCTGGCTCTGTCCTCGCTGCGGTGAAGGTAATTTTACAGAGAAGCGGTTTGTTCCACAGCGGAGCGGCTCCAAAGTACTCGTGTTCTCAGATAATTCTCTCTCACAGATGTTGTGCTGGCAGTGCTGTAAATGTCTGTATAATTCAGTATAATGTTAGCGAGGCGTGAGCGCAGGAGGCTGAGGACACATCTGCCACACGTTTGCTCTGGAAAGGCAGCGTTTCCTTTCATAGCAGCTCTGCGACAGTGATTAATGACTGTAATATGTTTTTGTTGTCTCCTGTTTTCATAATTTAAGGTAATGACAAAGGAGCAGAGGGACGTTGGTTTATTGTCACGGTGCATCATGAGCGTTATAAAATATTGGATAAACTGTTCATAAATTAGATCGCTCTAAGTATCCTGCCTTTGTTTGATTCTGTGACTGGTTTAATACGAGCGTCTCTCTTGGTAAAAGTATTTTATTGAATTTAAAGAACGTGACTCATTGGTTTAAATCAACAACTGCTTGTTGCATGGAAGACAGAAGGAAGTTCATCAGCTCCATGTTTGTTTTTGTTTGTTTGATTGTTTACTCCACCTGTGATTGTTCAGATGCTTTTTTTTGTTTCAGAATATAGTTTTAACTCTTGTTCACGCTGCAAAAAATGTGATTTTGATTTTTGATTTGAGTAATTTTCACTAGATTGGATTTATTTCCTTATTAGGCTAGATTATTTGACTTGTTTTAAGTTTTTTCTTTCCTGTTTCAGTCTAATTTTTATTAATTTCAAGCTAAAATATCTGTCCATGTGGAAAGGAGACTCCTCTTACCCCACTGACAGATCATTTTGCTTGGAATGAAATAACCTGAAACAAGTCAAATAATCTAGCCCAATGGTTCCCAAAGTGGGGTCCGGGGCCCCCTGGGGGTAAGTAAGTATATGGTTTATTTATACAGGCACAACGCACAACAATTCATTAACCTCGAGAAAGTCACAAGGAGAGATTCTTGGTGCCAGGTTCTAGCAAAAAAGTGCTAATTTCCACCTGGACAGGTTTATGTTTTATAAATAAATAACAGAGATTGTTGATTAATGATAAGTAGACTGCTCAGTAAATAACAGCAACACATACAGCATTCCCGGATCTACCTCACCCCACTCACCTGTCTGGATGAATCCTTACAGAGTGATCTATGATCCTATAGATGAGCTAATGATGAACTAACTCCTGATGCAGTTGCCTGTCCGTCCTGGGACAGGATCTCTCCTTCAGTTGGGCTCCAGAAGGTTTCTTCTTTTTTCCCGTAGCTGGGTTTTTTTAGGAGTTTTTCCTTAAGAGAAGGAGGGGCTAAGGACAGGAGTGTCCTGGCTCTGTTTAGTTTAGTGTAGTTATTGTTTGTGTTGATTGTGTTTATGTTTGATCAACTGTTTGTGAAGCCTTTGAGGAGACTTTTGTTGTGATACTGGGACATACAAATAAATCTGAATTGAATCTGAATTGAATACAGCAACATGGGTCAAACACAGGGTCAGTCTACCAACTTTACACTCAAACCACTCCAACATCCAACCTTTTACTCACACACTCTGTCACACACTCTGTCACACACTCTGTCACACACTCTGTCACACACACACACACACACACACACACACTCACACTCTCTCACACACACTGTCACTCACTCTGTCACACACTCTGTCACACACACACACACACACACACACTCACACTCACACTCTCTCACACACACTGTCACTCACTCTGTCACACACTCTGTCACACACTCTGTCACACACACACACACACACACACACTCACACTCTCTCACACACACTGTCACTCACTCTGTCACACACTCTGTCACACACTCTGTCACACACTCTGTCACACACACACACACACACACACACACACACACACACACACACACACTCACACTCACACTCTCTCACACACACTGTCACACACTCTGTCACACACTCTGTCACACACACACACACACACTCACACTCTCTCACACACACTGTCACACACACACACTGTCACTCACTCTGTCACACACTCTGTCACACACACACACACACACACACACACACACACACTCACACTCTCTCACACACTCTGTCACACACACACACTGTCACTCACTCTGTCACACACCCTGTCACACACACACACACACACACACACACACACTCTCTCACACACACTGTCACTCACTCTCTCACACACACTGTCACACACTCTGTCAGGAGTACAATACAATCACACACACACACTTTGTATTAGCCATAGCGACACACACACACATTCATCAGTAATGAGTGCACACTTGTTTTTGTCAGGTGAGCAAACGTTTGGAACCTGGTCCATGTAATGATCTCTGTTGTAAACTCTTCCAATGACTTACAGCAACAAAAGAGAAGGCTGGTTTAGTGAAAGCGGTCCTACGTTTAGGAACCCTGGGTCTGTGAAGGTACTGCAGGGGGCCCCCAGAGGCTGTCTAAGTTAGGTACATAAAAATAAATTGAGTTTGAAATTAATTACTTGCTTTATTAGTTATATACTTGTTTAAAAATAAGACTTTAAAACATTTTTTTGCCAACAGTCAGTGTTTTTTGTGAGGTTTTTTTTATAGAAATCTATGGAGAAAAACAGGACTTAGTCTTTTGAAGAGAAGGAAGTTTTCCAGGTGGGGGTCCGTGTGGGATTTTTAGAAGTTAAAGGGGGCCGCGACAGTCCTGACTTTGGGAATGGCTGATGTAGCCTAATAAGGAAATACATTTAATCTAGGGAAAACTACTCAAATCAAGATTAATCATTTGAATTCAAGTCATTTTAACTGCGGTGCACAAAACATCTTTCATATTTCATTAAATAATTTAATTACAGCAGCATCACTGAGTCTCCCATTCCTACAAGGCTGGTTTTTCACCGAGCTACACCAGGGGGCGCTGCAGGAGGCTTTACTCACCCTGCAGCAGCTTCCTCAGTCGTCTCTGACTCTGTTTCATTAAAGGAAAACCGCCGCAGAGTTAACTGTTATCTGTGTTTGTCAGAGTGCCGCTGAAGGTGGAGCAGGCCAACCACGCCCGCGACGCCCTGGCCAAAGCCGTCTACAGCCGGCTCTTCGACCACGTGGTCACCAGAGTGAACCAGTGCTTCCCGTTCGAGTCGTCCGCCAACTTCATCGGAGTCCTGGACATCGCCGGCTTCGGTCAGTGCCACGCAGAAAACACAGAAAACACAGACTACAACAAAAAACTCCTTCACATTATTCCTGACAGATTCTAGTTGTGGATAGATAAAGGATGTATCGACCAATCAGAGCGCTCCTGTGCTATGGCAGCAGGTGAAAAAACAAAACAAAAACCTTTATAACAGCCCACAGGCGACCTCAGAGTCTCAGTTTTTCTCAGATGACTTCTGTTCTGCTGCACTCATAACTAAATAATTATCTTTACCAAAATACAAGGAAAAAGAAATCAGGTAGTGCAGCTTTGACAGAGGCTGAATCCATTAAACACTTAAACTTTAAACAAAACAGCTGCCAGTGTCACCGAGTGTCAAAACAAAACAGTTCTTGGTTATTTCGCTGCTGTCTTCAACATTCATGTTTTTTTTTTTTTTTTTCAGTTTTAATCACATTTCTCTTAAACAATCTTTTAAACTGAGTTAATGATGTACAGTCGTTTAACTCCTGATCCACACAAACACAAACTGGATCACAAAATGTTTTACAT
Source organism: Bostrychus sinensis (assembly GCA_020698575.1). Lineage (NCBI taxonomy): Eukaryota > Metazoa > Chordata > Actinopteri > Gobiiformes > Eleotridae > Bostrychus > Bostrychus sinensis. The sequence continues at coordinate 32,820,093 of CM036257.1, forward strand.
TTGTTCCTTCTGTAGAGTTTTAAACAGATTCTTTTCTCTGAAACCATCCACACTCCTTCCTCTGACAAAAGCCCTGGATACAAACAGGCAGCTGCTTGTTCTTTGCTTTATACATAAACTGTGCTGTTTTAAAGTTAACTAAGTCTCTAAATTGTAGAGCTTTTAACTTAATGAAAAACTGATTTGTGTGTTTCCTATAAGCTTTGACTTAAGCCCTGTTCACGCGGGATAAGCTTTACCCCTGGACCTCTGTAATTCGTGAATTACCCCTGACGTCAGTGTTTTTAGTCGAGCATTCACTCGGGATACACGATGTCTGTAATTTACTCGATTTTACAAACTTTATTCCAGATATGACGTATTGAAAATCAAACAGATTTATAATAAAAATCACAGATTTTGTTTATGTTTCTAGCTCTACTTAATCTTAAACTGCTATCTTTTGTTGATTTCCTGTCCTGACAAAAAACAAACTTTACCTCACACTACGACGCAGCTCGTCCATGATCTGTGGACATTTCTCTCTTTATTAATCCATTCACTGTGATTCGTCTCTGGATCTAACTTTAGCACTGAAAGCGTCCTAACTTTCCAAAAAAAAAAGTCATCGTTTTGGAGTTAGACCAAAAGAGACGTTTTATTATTGAGACAGTTTAAATTTAAATCCAGAGGTAAAATGCAGCGTTAAAGACATTTTGGATCACTGTTACCAACTTTAGAAAACAATCTGCGACAAAATCAGCCTGAATCACAGACCTGGGGGATTCTCACAGGACGAGTTTTACAGAGGACCTCTGTGTGGCCGAAATATGGTCCGGTATTTTCGGGGGAATTTTTCCAGACATGGATGATTCGCACGGGATAAAAATCACAGCCGACATCTGCGATTATTACAAATTACTGGAGGTCCCTGGGTAAAACTAATCCCGTGTGAATAGGGCTTAAGTGTAGTTTTATAAATGTTTCCCCACAGCGTTCAAGCACAAAGCTAGGAACAGCTGTGTGTCATCAGTACGACTGGGTTTGAGGGAGTTTGTTGATGTAAGGTCATTTCTGGGTTAAGAAAGGAAGTTGTTTACCTGAGGACACTTATGGTCCCACATGATCAGAGCCCTCCATGTTCCTTTAACATTACACTTCTGCAACATCTGTGTTTTTACGTAGTGCTGCTTCTTCCAGTCCATATATTTATCCAGAATTATTCATGTGCTGTCTAAAATCTTTTTCCTCTCCTTTTCCCAGAATACTTTGAGCACAACAGCTTTGAACAGTTTTGCATCAACTACTGCAACGAGAAGCTCCAGCAGTTTTTCAACGAGAGGATCCTGAAAGAGGTGAGACACTGGGATAATGTTGCTGTGTCACATGAATTATAATAAGTCGTACACTGCAGGAGCGTTTCCTTTTACATTCCATCCCAGTAATGTTAGTATTAATAATAAATATCCATGTGTGGTGACAGTAACTGCAAATGCGCGGCCTCTTTCTGATTATAGCAAAATGAAGCGTTGTTTGTCTTTGGAACACAACGGGGATTTTAATTTGAAAGCGGCACAATAAATATTTTTACAGTGTGCTACAATAAAACTAAACCTTATAGACTCAGCACACTTTGTTCTCTGGAGCAGTAACAGTGGCACTTCCTAAAATCAGCCTCTCCAGGATTTTGTGGGCAGTTTTTGTGGCACTTTCAGGCAAAAATGTCTGATTTTGGGGGGATTTTCTTAAAAGTGGGCTGGTAGTAATTACCAGCTCGCATTACCAACGCATTACCAACGCATGACCAACGCATGACCAACGCATGACCAACGCATGACCAACGCGTGACCAACGCGTGACCAACGCGTGACCAACGCGTGACCAACAGATTACCAACGCGTGACCAACAGATTACCAACGCGTGACCAACAGATTACCAACGCGTGACCAACGCGTGACCAACAGATTACCAACGCGTGACCAACAGATTACCAACGCGTGACCAACAGATTACCAACGCATTACCAACGCGTGACCAACGCGTGACCAACGCATTACCAACGCGTGACCAACGCGTGACCAACAGATTACCAACGCGTGACCAACAGATTACCAACGCGTGACCAACAGATTACCAACGCGTGACCAACGCGTGACCAACGCGTGACCAACGCGTGACCAACGCGTGACCAACGCGTGACCAACAGATTACCAACGCGTGACCAACAGATTACCAACGCGTGACCAACAGATTACCAACGCGTGACCAACGCGTGACCAACAGATTACCAACGCGTGACCAACAGATTACCAACGCATTACCAACGCGTGACCAACGCGTGACCAACGCATTACCAACGCGTGACCAACGCGTGACCAACGCGTGACCAACGCATTACCAACGCGTGACCAACGCGTGACCAACAGATTACCAACGCGTGACCAACAGATTACCAACGCGTGACCAACAGATTACCAACGCGTGACCAACGCGTGACCAACGCGTGACCAACGCGTGACCAACGCATTACCAACGCGTGACCAACGCGTGACCAACGCGTGACCAACAGATTACCAACGCGTGACCAACAGATTACCAACGCGTGACCAACGCGTGACCAACGCGTGACCAACGCGTGACCAACGCATTACCAACGCGTGACCAACGCGTGACCAACGCGTGACCAACAGATTACCAACGCGTGACCAACAGATTACCAACGCGTGACCAACAGATTACCAACGCGTGACCAACGCGTGACCAACGCATTACCAACAGATTACCAACGCGTGACCAACGCGTGACCAACGCGTGACCAACAGATTACCAACGCGTGACCAACAGATTACCAACGCGTGACCAACGCGTGACCAACGCATTACCAACGCGTGACCAACGCGTGACCAACGCGTGACCAACAGATTACCAACGCGTGACCAACAGATTACCAACGCGTGACCAACAGATTACCAACGCGTGACCAACGCGTGACCAACGCGTGACCAACGCATTACCAACAGATTACCAACGCGTGACCAACGCGTGACCAACGCGTGACCAACGCGTGACCAACGCATTACCAGTGCATTACCAACGCATGACCAACGCATGACCAACGCATGACCAACGCATGACCAGTGCATTACCAACGCGTGACCAACGCGTGACCAACGCGTGACCAACGCATGACCAACGCGTGACCAACGCGTGACCAACGCGTGACCAACGCGTGACCAACAGATTACCAACGCGTGACCAACAGATTACCAACGCGTGACCAACAGATTACCAACGCGTGACCAACGCGTGACCAACAGATTACCAACGCGTGACCAACAGATTACCAACGCATTACCAACGCGTGACCAACGCATTACCAACGCGTGACCAACGCGTGACCAACGCGTGACCAACAGATTACCAACGCGTGACCAACAGATTACCAACGCATTACCAACGCGTGACCAACGCGTGACCAACGCATTACCAACGCGTGACCAACGCGTGACCAACGCATTACCAACGCGTGACCAACGCGTGACCAACAGATTACCAACGCGTGACCAACAGATTACCAACGCGTGACCAACAGATTACCAACGCGTGACCAACGCGTGACCAACGCGTGACCAACGCGTGACCAACGCGTGACCAACAGATTACCAACGCGTGACCAACAGATTACCAACGCGTGACCAACGCGTGACCAACGCGTGACCAACGCGTGACCAACGCATTACCAACGCGTGACCAACGCGTGACCAACGCGTGACCAACAGATTACCAACGCGTGACCAACAGATTACCAACGCGTGACCAACAGATTACCAACGCGTGACCAACACGTGACCAACGCATTACCAACAGATTACCAACGCGTGACCAACGCGTGACCAACGCGTGACCAACAGATTACCAACGCGTGACCAACAGATTACCAACGCGTGACCAACGCGTGACCAACGCATTACCAACGCGTGACCAACGCGTGACCAACAGATTACCAACGCGTGACCAACAGATTACCAACGCGTGACCAACAGATTACCAACGCGTGACCAACGCGTGACCAACGCGTGACCAACGCATTACCAACAGATTACCAACGCGTGACCAACGCGTGACCAACGCGTGACCAACGCGTGACCAACGCATTACCAGTGCATTACCAACGCATGACCAACGCATGACCAACGCATGACCAACGCATGACCAGTGCATTACCAACGCATGACCAACGCGTGACCAACGCGTGACCAACGCGTGACCAACGCGTGACCAACGCGTGACCAACGCGTGACCAACAGATTACCAACGCGTGACCAACAGATTACCAACGCGTGACCAACAGATTACCAACGCGTGACCAACGCGTGACCAACAGATTACCAACGCGTGACCAACAGATTACCAACGCATTACCAACGCGTGACCAACGCATTACCAACGCGTGACCAACGCGTGACCAACGCGTGACCAACGCGTGACCAACAGATTACCAACGCGTGACCAACAGATTACCAACGCGTGACCAACAGATTACCAACGCGTGACCAACGCGTGACCAACAGATTACCAACGCGTGACCAACAGATTACCAACGCATTACCAACGCGTGACCAACGCGTGACCAACGCATTACCAACGCGTGACCAACGCGTGACCAACAGATTACCAACGCGTGACCAACAGATTACCAACGCGTGACCAACAGATTACCAACGCGTGACCAACGCGTGACCAACGCGTGACCAACGCGTGACCAACGCGTGACCAACGCGTGACCAACAGATTACCAACGCGTGACCAACAGATTACCAACGCGTGACCAACAGATTACCAACGCGTGACCAACGCGTGACCAACAGATTACCAACGCGTGACCAACAGATTACCAACGCATTACCAACGCGTGACCAACGCGTGACCAACGCATTACCAACGCGTGACCAACGCGTGACCAACGCGTGACCAACGCATTACCAACGCGTGACCAACGCGTGACCAACAGATTACCAACGCGTGACCAACAGATTACCAACGCGTGACCAACAGATTACCAACGCGTGACCAACGCGTGACCAACGCGTGACCAACGCGTGACCAACGCGTGACCAACGCGTGACCAACGCGTGACCAACAGATTACCAACGCGTGACCAACAGATTACCAACGCGTGACCAACGCGTGACCAACGCGTGACCAACGCGTGACCAACGCGTGACCAACGCGTGACCAACAGATTACCAACGCGTGACCAACAGATTACCAACGCGTGACCAACGCGTGACCAACGCGTGACCAACGCGTGACCAACGCATTACCAACGCGTGACCAACGCGTGACCAACGCGTGACCAACAGATTACCAACGCGTGACCAACAGATTACCAACGCGTGACCAACGCGTGACCAACGCATTACCAACAGATTACCAACGCGTGACCAACGCGTGACCAACGCGTGACCAACAGATTACCAACGCGTGACCAACAGATTACCAACGCGTGACCAACGCGTGACCAACGCATTACCAACGCGTGACCAACGCGTGACCAACGCGTGACCAACAGATTACCAACGCGTGACCAACAGATTACCAACGCGTGACCAACAGATTACCAACGCGTGACCAACGCGTGACCAACGCATTACCAACAGATTACCAACGCGTGACCAACGCGTGACCAACGCGTGACCAACGCGTGACCAACGCATTACCAGTGCATTACCAACGCATGACCAACGCATGACCAACGCATGACCAACGCATGACCAGTGCATTACCAACGCGTGACCAACGCGTGACCAACGCGTGACCAACGCATGACCAACGCGTGACCAACGCGTGACCAACGCGTGACCAACGCGTGACCAACAGATTACCAACGCGTGACCAACAGATTACCAACGCGTGACCAACAGATTACCAACGCGTGACCAACGCGTGACCAACAGATTACCAACGCGTGACCAACAGATTACCAACGCATTACCAACGCGTGACCAACGCATTACCAACGCGTGACCAACGCGTGACCAACGCGTGACCAACGCGTGACCAACAGATTACCAACGCGTGACCAACAGATTACCAACGCATTACCAACGCGTGACCAACGCGTGACCAACGCATTACCAACGCGTGACCAACGCGTGACCAACGCATTACCAACGCGTGACCAACGCGTGACCAACAGATTACCAACGCGTGACCAACAGATTACCAACGCGTGACCAACAGATTACCAACGCGTGACCAACGCGTGACCAACGCGTGACCAACGCGTGACCAACGCGTGACCAACGCGTGACCAACAGATTACCAACGCGTGACCAACAGATTACCAACGCGTGACCAACGCGTGACCAACGCGTGACCAACGCGTGACCAACGCATTACCAACGCGTGACCAACGCGTGACCAACGCGTGACCAACAGATTACCAACGCGTGACCAACAGATTACCAACGCGTGACCAACAGATTACCAACGCGTGACCAACGCGTGACCAACGCATTACCAACAGATTACCAACGCGTGACCAACGCGTGACCAACGCGTGACCAACAGATTACCAACGCGTGACCAACAGATTACCAACGCGTGACCAACGCGTGACCAACGCATTACCAACGCGTGACCAACGCGTGACCAACGCGTGACCAACAGATTACCAACGCGTGACCAACAGATTACCAACGCGTGACCAACGCGTGACCAACGCGTGACCAATGCATTACCAGTGCATTACCAACGCATGACCAACGCATGACCAACGCATGACCAACGCATGACCAGTGCATTACCAACGCATGACCAACGCGTGACCAACGCGTGACCAACGCGTGACCAACGCGTGACCAACGCGTGACCAACGCGTGACCAACGCGTGACCAACAGATTACCAACGCGTGACCAACAGATTACCAACGCGTGACCAACAGATTACCAACGCGTGACCAACGCGTGACCAACAGATTACCAACGCGTGACCAACAGATTACCAACGCATTACCAACGCGTGACCAACGCATTACCAACGCGTGACCAACGCGTGACCAACGCGTGACCAACGCGTGACCAACGCATTACCAACGCGTGACCAACGCGTGACCAACAGATTACCAACGCGTGACCAACAGATTACCAACGCGTGACCAACAGATTACCAACGCGTGACCAACGCGTGACCAACGCATTACCAACGCGTGACCAACGCGTGACCAACGCGTGACCAACAGATTACCAACGCGTGACCAACAGATTACCAACGCGTGACCAACGCGTGACCAACGCGTGACCAACGCGTGACCAACGCATTACCAACGCGTGACCAACGCGTGACCAACGCGTGACCAACGCGTGACCAACGCGTGACCAACAGATTACCAACGCGTGACCAACAGATTACCAACGCGTGACCAACAGATTACCAACGCGTGACCAACGCGTGACCAACGCGTGACCAACGCATTACCAACAGATTACCAACGCGTGACCAACGCGTGACCAACGCGTGACCAACGCGTGACCAACGCATTACCAGTGCATTACCAACGCATGACCAACGCATGACCAACGCATGACCAACGCGTGACCAGTGCATTACCAACGCATGACCAACGCATGACCAACGCATTACCAACGCGTGACCAACGCGTGACCAACGCGTGACCAACGCATTACCAACAGATTACCAACGCGTGACCAACGCGTGACCAACGCGTGACCAACGCATTACCAGTGCATTACCAGTGCATTACCAACGCATGACCAACGCATGACCAACGCATGACCAACGCATGACCAACGCATGACCAATGCATGACCAATGCATTACCAACGCATGACCAACGCATGACCAACGCATGACCAACGCATGACCAACGCATGACCAGTGCATTACCAACGCATGACCAACGCATGACCAACGCATGACCAACGCATTACCAACGCGTGACCAACGCGTGACCAACGCGTGACCAACGCATTACCAACAGATTACCAACGCGTGACCAACGCGTGACCAACGCGTGACCAACGCATTACCAGTGCATTACCAGTGCATTACCAACGCATGACCAACGCATGACCAACGCATGACCAACGCATGACCAACGCATGACCAATGCATGACCAATGCATTACCAACGCATGACCAACGCATGACCAACGCATGACCAACGCATGACCAACGCATGACCAACGCATTACCAACGCGTGACCAACGCGTGACCAACGCGTGACCAACGCATTACCAACAGATTACCAACGCGTGACCAACGCGTGACCAACGCGTGACCAACGCATTACCAGTGCATTACCAACGCATGACCAACGCATGACCAACGCATGACCAACGCATGACCAACGCATGACCAATGCATGACCAATGCATTACCAACGCATGACCAACGCATGACCAACGCATGACCAACGCATGACCAGTGCATTACCAGTGCATTTAAAAAAAAAAAAAAAAAAAAAAACATGCCCAAAAGTAACAACAACAGTTGGACCCTGGTGCGTCGGCCAAACAGAACCAAAGGAAGGGTGAGGGGGACAGGACAGCCCTACAGAGGCCGTAGGAGCTGCCACCCTCTCCTCTGCCCTGCCCTGATCTAAAACAACCCCAAACTCACCTGAGGGAAAGTAAAGGTGAGAACAGGCCCCCGGTCCCATCAGGTCAAGCAGTTAGCTCTGGAGCCAGTGGTGAGAGGAGCAGGAGCTGAGCTGGGAGAGCTCTGCTGAGCCAAGAAGAAAAAACAAACAGTGCCTCCTTTAAAAGGGAAACAAAATTAGGCAAAATACAAAAATAAGCAATAATAATATAATAAATAAAAACAATTGCCCCAGCACATCAGATCAACAAAATGCAGAGTTAAAGGAAAACTTCAGTAATAATTGGCCAAAGTTGTGGGAAAGTTGCAGTTTTTTTGACAAAGTTGCTGTATTGGCGTGGTTTGTGTGATTTTGCATTAATAGTTGCAATCACAACATCGCAAAATCCTGGGCGGACTTTATCATCGAAGAATGATTTCGCCAACCTGAGCTGCGGTCATTCATCAGCAGCAGTGCATCCCTGGTCCAGGATGTTCCCCGCCTCAGGCCCATAGTCACTGGAACAGGCTAAAGCCACTTCAAAAAGACACTCTGTATTTTCAGATTTGAGCCTAACCCAGCTCTATGATGAATCTTATTTCTTTGAGGAAACCTTTAATTTTCTGCACAACAACAGCCCTCTTTTATCACCAGCTTTTTAATTTTCACCTCCATTACGCTCCCCCCAGATCGCATTTGTTACACACGACTGCTTTTTAACACCGGCCCGGTCTGCGTTGGACCGAGTCTCCGGCTTTATCTGATCTAATAATCCCCCGAGAGCAGCTCCCCTTCAGAATAAGAGTCTTTTAATTCATCTGTAAAGGTGAAAAGAAGCAGACGTTAATGCTCTGTGGACGTAATGACAGGCTTTGTACTGAGCACCTCACCTGAAATAAACCCCATCTGTGCTCATGTTACACGTTATTTTCGGTGTATTCTGTTGTGTTTATAAATGTCTCATGTCCCGGTGTGACCTCCAGGGCTGCGGTGTTAGAGCCTCACAGCCCACTGCCTCATTATTTTAGTCTCATTCTGTGTATTCCGTGTACTCTGTGTACTCTGTATGTGTTCTCATCAGTGTTGTGTGTACTTTGTGTTCTCCAGGAGCAGGAGCTGTACCAGAGGGAGGGGCTCGGGGTCAACGAGGTCCACTACGTCGACAATCAGGACTGCATCGGTGAGACATGACTCTTCTGTCCTTATCAGGATACTATGACCCCTACTGCGATATTTAGATCTGTGAACTTTGGACTTCTTCTCTTCTCATATTTATGACATATATCATAGTCATCTTTTGTACTTCTTGGAAAGGGCAGCATTTGTCTGAAAATGCAATTAAAAAGTCCCTTAATGGTGGAGGGGCAATTCAAAACTTTTAAAAACAAGGTAGGCGTCCAAAAACGTCTAATTACTGTCAAGGTCTCCTGTGACTGTGACTGCAGCTGGGGTCCTGAACAAGTGCCCCATCAACAAAAGCATTCTCTTAAAGTTGCACTGTGTAAGATTCCCGGTCTTGCGCCTCTAGAGGCCACAGCTGCCACTGCACCGTCGCAAAACGTAAACACTAGGGCCCCTCCTCCTTCTGAAACTGTGCGAGCGTGCGTCTATTTCCATCATTGTTTCAACTTTAGTTGACCTGCTGCTACCTTTGGAAGTTTGGACTGGATCTTCTATAGAGTTAGCGCTAGCGTTAGCTTATCAACAAATATCGTGCAATGGTCGCATTAAAACAACTAATAACTGTATGAAAAAGCACGTTCTAAAGAAAAAATAAAGAGGCTAATTTACCTGCCCAACAGTAAAGAAACAAAAACGTGATCAGATTTGCAGCCTTCTCTGTCTCTCATCTGACGCCAGCGAGCAAAAGTCTGTCTGATGTTGACTCTTGTCTGTGATCTGGTGCGGTCCCTTTCACATTTTCTTTTTCTTGCCTCGTCCGACATTGTCTTCATCTTCTTGTGTCCTTCGGCCCTGACGAACTGGCGAAAATAACAACGCTAAAAGTAGCTTCATGGTTATACTGCGCCTCAGGTATAAGAGCTGAAGGGAATGCCGTAAAGCGAGTCGAGTCAAGTTGCGAGGGTGGTTTCTCAGTACAGAAGCCCCGCTCGGAGCAACAGATCGCGCCTCAGGCCTTATAATCGCTCAAAAAATCACAAAAACAAGTCAGTATGCCCCACATATTTAGGAGAAAAGTTACACAGTGTAACTTTAAAAATAATGATATATTGGTCTATTTCTCCTGGATATTTGACAGAATATTTCCCACTCTGATGCAGGAATGTCCACGTTATTATTTTTAGCATTTTGTAATAACACTGAATATATTGTATAGTTATGGATTCTGCTAAATGTCAAAACAGCAGCAGTGTGGTTTACTCTCACAGTGACGTCTGTGAAGATATAACTGTCTTTTAGCTTTAGCCCTCTCTGCTTCTAAAGGCCAGGTCTATTATTATCTATACACATATGTAACATATGTCTGCTATGCTAAGCAGAGCATGTGGCTAATTAGCAAATAAACAAAGTACGTAAAGTTAGCGCCACACATCAGTGCTGTTTGTTTTGGCCAAACTGCTGCCTCATCTAAACGCGGACATTGCAGAGGTAAAATTAAAAACGCAAATTAATCAAATTAATTTGTTTTCTCGCCCAGTTCCTCTGCAACATGTTTAGTCACATTTTGTGTGTGTTTTGGTTTGCGGCAGACGTAAAACACAAGATAACCCGATCACCTGACTTAATTTGATCCAATCCAATCATTTAAAAGTTCCTTGATTGATCCGCTGCCGTGTGTAGACAATAATCTGTTGTTTTTGCAATTCTTTAGAAAAACACTGAAAAGTTAGTTTGAATATTATAATTTATCATCATCGAAAATAAAATAAGTTTATTTAGACTCAGATAATCTGTATATGTTTCCTTTTTATGTCTTTTTTAGTTTGTTTCACACGTTTTCAATTAAGAGCTTAATTTTGTCTCTCCATTGATGATTTACTTTTAAATTATGTGGATAATAGGATAATATTTATAAGCATAGCAGCAGAAATTTAGGTCCAAAGTAGTTCAAACTCATGTAAATATTCCAACTAGACAAAGTGGCTTGTGAGACTGAATATGTTACTGGCCAAAATGGAAATCTACCCACATTTGGGCGGTTGGCAGGTGTTTTTTTACCAGTAACACTTCATAAGTTTTGCTTTGTTTTGCTGTTGATTGTGACACCTGCCTGAGGTATTCTCTCACATTCTGCCGTTTTTGGGCCTCCACTTACGCCACGACTATTAGGAGTATTTCTACCAGGAATACTACTTCTGAAGTTTGGTTTCTTGTGCAAGTTTTCCTAGTTAGCTCCTGTCTTCTGTCTTCTGCAATTTTCAGCTTACGCAAACACTCGCTATTGCTTCTGCCATTGCCAAATTTCCAGTGCGTTTCAGCGCAGCGTCTGCAGAGTCAGCGCTCCTTTGGGAGCCCAACAGCGAAGTTTGTACTAAAGAAATTACATTTGTTACAGAGCTATCCTTCGTGCGACCCTGATCAATAAAATTCTGGCATATCCTCAGTCGCTGTCAGGGCTTTAGTCCAGAGCAAGGTCTAATGTCTAACACCAGTCAGTGGGACAGCCCCCTGTTTCTGCAGCTGAGCATCAGTTTAACTCATGGAAACAGTCACTGTTTACCTTCAGAACATCCGTGTCCTCAGAAATCCTGCTGGGAGCGGAGGTGTTTGTCTCAAACAGAGGAAGCAGATTTATATAAAGCCTTTGAGTCTCTGAGTAACACTTCCTTTGTCTGATTTAGTCCATAAACAACAGAGCAGCACTTTGTTTAAGACTCGCCTCAGAGACAGCGACGTAACGGCTCCATCTGTGACAGATGCAGCAGAACATCAGGTCTCACTCACACAGAGACAGAGAGACATCACACAACATCAGGTCTCACTCACACAGAGACAGAGAGACATCACACAACATCAGGTCTCACTCACACAGAGACAGAGAGACATCACACAACATCAGGTCTCACTCACACAGAGACAGAGAGACATCACACAACATCAGGTCTCACTCACACAGAGACAGAGAGACATCACACAACATCAGGTCTCACTCACACAGAGAGACAGAGACAACACTCACACAGAGAGACAGAGAGACATCACACAGAGAGACAGAGAGACATCACACAGAGAGACATCACACAGAGAGACAGAGAGACATCACACAACATCAGGTCTCACTCACACAGAGACAGAGAGACATCACACAACATCAGGTCTCACTCACACAGAGACAGAGAGACATCACACAACATCAGGTCTCACTCACACAGAGACAGAGAGACATCACACAACATCAGGTCTCACTCACACAGAGACAGAGAGACATCACACAACATCAGGTCTCACTCACACAGAGACAGAGAGACATCACACAACATCAGGTCTCACTCACACAGAGACAGAGAGACATCACACAACATCAGGTCTCACTCACACAGAGACAGAGAGACATCACACAACATCAGGTCTCACTCACACAGAGACAGAGAGACATCACACAACATCAGGTCTCACTCACACAGAGACAGAGAGACATCACACAACATCAGGTCTCACTCACACAGAGACAGAGAGACATCACACAACGTCAGGTCTCACTCACACAGAGACAGAGAGACATCACACAACATCAGGTCTCACTCACACAGAGACAGAGAGACATCACACAACATCAGGTCTCACTCACACAGAGAGACAGAGACAACACTCACACAGAGAGACAGAGAGACATCACACAGAGAGACAGAGAGACATCACACAGAGAGACATCACACAGAGAGACAGAGAGACATCACACAGAGAGACAGAGACATCTCACACAGAGAGACAGAGACATCTCACACAGAGAGACAGAGACATCACACAGAGAGACAGAGACATCTCACACAGAGAGACAGAGACATCACACAGAGAGACAGAGACATCTCACACAGAGAGACAGAGAGAGACATCACACAGAGAGACAGAGAGACAACCGAGCAGAGAGACAGAGACATCACTCACACAGAGAAACAGAGAGAGACATCACACAGAGAGACAGAGAGACAACCGAGCAGAGAGACAGAGAGACATCTCACACAGAGCACAGAGAGACATCTCACACAGAGCACAGAGAGACAGAGAGAGACATCACACAGAGAGACAGAGAGACAACCGAGCAGAGAGACAGAGAGACATCTCACACAGAGCACAGAGAGACATCTCACACAGAGCACAGAGAAACAGAGAGAGACATCACACAGAGAAACAGAGAGAGACATCACACAGAGAGACAGAGAGACAACACACAGAGAGACAGAGAGACATCACACAGAGAGACAGAGACATCACACAGAGAGACAGAGACATCTCACACAGAGAGACAGAGACATCACACAGAGAGACAGAGACATCTCACACAGAGAGACAGAGAGAGACATCACACAGAGAGACAGAGAGACAACCGAGCAGAGAGACAGAGACATCACTCACACAGAGAAACAGAGAGAGACATCACACAGAGAGACAGAGAGACAACCGAGCAGAGAGACAGAGAGACATCTCACACAGAGCACAGAGAGACATCTCACACAGAGCACAGAGAGACAGAGAGAGACATCACACAGAGAGACAGAGAGACAGAGACATCTCACACAGAGCACAGAGAGACAGAGAGAGACATCACACAGAGAGACACAGAGACAGAGACATCTCACACAGAGAGACAGAGACGTCTCACACAGAGAGACAGAGAGACAGAGACGTCTCACACAGAGCACAGAGAGACAGAGAGACAGAGACGTCTCACACAGAGAGACAGAGAGACAGAGACGTCTCACACAGAGAGACAGAGAGACAGAGACGTCTCACACAGAGCACAGAGAGACAGAGAGACAGAGACGTCTCACACACAGAGACAGAGAGACAGAGACGTCTCACACAGAGAGACAGAGAGACAGAGACGTCTCACACAGAGAGACAGAGAGACAGAGAGACAGAGACGTCTCACACAGAGAGACAGAGAGACAGAGACATCTCACACAGAGCGCAGTGACAGACGGAGGAGAAACGACTCGTGAACAAACAGATGTGAGTGGTTTTCTGACAGAGCGTCTGCAGCTTCAGGAGCATGAAAGACAGAGAGACAACTGAGCAGAGAGACAGAGACATCTCACACTGAGAGACAGAGAGACAACTGAGCAGAGAGACAGAGACATCTCACACTGAGAGACAGAGAGACAACCGAGCAGAGAGACAGAGACATCACTCACACAGAGAGACAGAGAGACATCACACAGAAAGACAGAGAGACAACTGAGCAGAGAGACAGAGACATCTCACACAGAGAGACAGAGAGACAACCAAGCAGAGAGACAGAGAGACAGAGACATCTCACACAGAGAGACAGAGAGACAGAGAGACAACCAAGCAGAGAGACAGATAGACAGAGACATCTCACACTGAGAGACAGAGAGACAACTGAGCAGAGAGACAGAGACATCTCACACAGAGAGACAGAGAGACAGAGACGTCTCACACAGAGCACAGAGAGACAGAGAGACAGAGACGTCTCACACAGAGAGACAGAGAGACAGAGACGTCTCACACAGAGCACAGAGAGACAGAGAGACAGAGACGTCTCACACACAGAGACAGAGAGACAGAGACGTCTCACACAGAGAGACAGAGAGACAGAGACGTCTCACACAGAGCACAGAGAGACAGAGAGACAGAGACGTCTCACACACAGAGACAGAGAGACAGAGACGTCTCACACAGAGCGCAGTGACAGACGGAGGAGAAACGACTCGTGAACAAACAGATGTGAGTGGTTTTGTGACAGAGCGTCTGCAGCTTCAGGAGCATGAGGAGAATCACTGAGCAGCCACACGACGCTAACACAGACATCAGTTTAGGTCCAGAGACTGAGGCGTGACCAGGAACCATGTGACCAGGAACCATGTGACCAGGAACCATGTGACCAATCACAGCAGACCCAGGGAGAGGCTGCACTCACAGTAAATGGAACTGTGCGACTTTGCTCATTTCTTCTCTGTTTTGGTTGCATTTCTTAGTAAAATATTACAAATGTATCCTCTCCCTTGTGGCTAAGACATAAAGCCGTCTCTGGTTTGTTGTTGTGGCTGAATCGGGACCAGACCGAGACTTCAGAAACACCAGGTCGTTTGTCCTATTCTTACAAGGCTGGTTTATCGCCAAGATCCACCAGGGAGCACTGCAGGGGCTTTAATAAACCCGGAAACTGCTTCTTTAGTCGCCTCACTGACTCTGACACTGTTTAAATTACAGAAAAGAGTTGCTCAGTTCTCCTTTAAGTAACGTTAGGGTGGAAACAAACAAACTAACAAAACTATCTCTAGCTATAGTTCACTGGACCACAGCCTGGTCAGTCTAGAGCTTAAATCTTCTTTCGAATCAGAACCACTTGTAGTTAAACAATGGTGTGGCAGTACAGTTGTAAGTGGTTTTAGGTCTGACTCCTTACTAGGGCTGTAACGGTTCGTACGTAAATCGGCTAAAAATCAATGCCAAAGAGAGAAATTTTGAATCGGTGTGAAAAAAAAAAAGAATAGCGATGTCCCTTTAATCCAGCGCAGGCCACTGGTGTCACCTGGCTCAGGTGTTTGCTGCTAGACATCATTACCTGGACATTTTACTCAAAAGAAACATGCATTTATATCAAGTTTTAGTTTACAGAACTCGTAAAATCACTGTCCCGACGTGCCGGGAACGTAAAGAGGCTACAGTTTTTACTAATTACTGGGAGCGGCCCAGGAGTGTACTTTCTGTCCTCGCTGCGTCTCCCACAGAGGAACAACACTGAGCCCAGGACAGAGACATCTGAAGGTTTTATTTAGGCTGCACCTGTTTGCTCCGTTTACCATCGTTCACAAAGTAGCTTGTTGTTAGCAGCGAGCTAAAGCTAAGCTAAGTGGCTAACAACAGCTAAAGTTTATCTGAAGTTTCAGTGGCCCCTCCCCCGGAGCGTTTCCATGGAGATCAGAGTCTTTACTGAGAATGAGTCTTTCCTCTCTGATATTTTTACAAGACTTGACTTTTATTAGGCCCAGTTTATATTTCTTATAACAAACTGCTCCTCTGTGCAGTGCTCGCTGCTAAAGTGTCTCTGTTTTTGGACGAGAGTAGAAAGATGTTAATAAAAGTCATTAACAAATTATGTTATAGATTTTTGTTATTTTTACGTCATCTACTTTTTTATTACATTTCAGTAATAAGAAATATACAACATTTTAGGTTTGACAAGGACACAAATAAGCTGTGTGGAAAAAAAATCTTTTGGTCATAATTATACTGCAACTAAGTCTGCTAATAAAATCGTAATGAACAGAAAATCGTGAATCGAATCGTGACTTCAGTGCATCGTTACATCCCTACTCCTTACCTTTTACACACAGCGCCTCTGGGCCATCTCCTGATGTGTGCGCACTGCAGAAATAAGTCAGCAGGATGTCAGGAGCCGGGGTTTACTCCATCTCACGCAGCAAAACTACACAGAAAAGTAACGCACAGACAAGTTGTGGAGTGTTTAAGTATTTAGACGGAGCTCACTTCTCTTGACGCTGAGAGACGGCAAACGCATCCTCAGCTTCTGGATCATCTCCTCTGCAAACGTCTGAGCGCTGGGCTTCACCTCCGGATGGGAAAAGGTGATTCGTGTAAACAACATGGCGTCGCTGACAGACTTTAGGGTGGATGCTGCGGGGTTATTGTGGTTTGTTGTTCTGGAGCTGGAGCTTCATCCAATCAGCTCCAAGGATTCTGCAGAAAGTGCCCCCATTTTCAAACACTTTAAAGATATTCAGTAAATAACACGGCTCGTAATAGAGACGCTTTTTAGAGTGCTTTTTAAATGTGGCCACCCCTGGCTCCCAGCAGACTCTCAGTGTCTGCTATTAACCTGGCTGACCTGCATTTCTCTGTGTAAACCCTCAGAGGTCAGAGGTCGATCTCTCCGGGCCTCATCTCTTCATCATCTCGGTGTTTTTATGTGAGGGCTGTTCATTTGAGAGAATCAGAGGGCAGAGTTTATAAAGCACTCCGCTGGGAAATGTCCAACAACATCATCTTCTGCTGCCTCTGAGCTGTTTTCTGAAGGCTTTGGAGCTGTTTACGCCACAGCCTCCTGTTAGTGCGGGAGACCTCAGCAGCAGGAGAACAGTCCTCAGAGGCCATTTGTTAGGAGCAGGACAAATGGGTTAGGATTGTCTCCAGAACTGCAGCCCCTGTGGGATGTTCCCGGTCTGCAGTGGTCAGGATCTATCAGAGAGAGAGGGAGGTGGGGCTGAACAAGTTTGAAAAATATCTACTGTATTTTCCAGACTATAAGTGGCTTCGGAGTATAAGTGGCACTCGCCAAAAAATGCATAATGAAGAAGAAAAAAGCCGTATATAAGTTGCATTTTTGGGGGAAATTTATTTAACAAAATGCGACACCAAGAACAGACATTTCATGTTGAAAGGCGAGTTATAGTAATAATAGAATAGAGAACAACAGCTGAATAGGTGTGCGCTATGCTAACGTAACACATTGATGGTTATTCAGCTACATGAAGCATAAACAACGAACTGAATAGGTGTCTCGTATGTTAACGTAATATATTAACAGTTATTCACATAACTATAGCATAAAGAACATAATATAACAAGTTCACCAAACTCACCATCTCACTCCTAATCGCTAAATCCTTTAAATTCTTTCATCCTCGGTGTCGCTTCTGAACAACTCCGCCAACTCCGGAGGTAGACGAAGCGCCGCTTCCTCCTCTGCGTGGCTGTCGTCAGACTCAGCATCAGTTCCATTTCACATTATTCCGCTCTTTCTCAGTTGTCTTTATAGCCTAAGTTGTTAGTGGTAATGTTTACATTTTAAATTGTCAGTGGTACAGGTGCAGCAGATGCTGGTACACAAGCCTAGAGCGCCCTCTGGTGGCTGTCAGTGTGAAAATAACCAACACCTGAAATATTTTAATATATAAGTCACACCTGAGTATACGTCACACCTGAGCCAGACGATGGAAAAAAGTGCCACTTATAGTCTGGAAAATACAGTAATTGTGATTTTTTTCTGACATATTGCAGTCGCCATTAGTTGGACATATATTTTAAAATGAACGTACTGTTGACAGATTACATTTTATCCCTGCGATGGAGCACTTGAGAGAAAATTTTCACTGCAGAACTAATGCAAAGCCTTTCATTTCCTTTATTATTTGTCAGATACCAGTTATACAAGGACAACCTGCAGTGAAATGTATCCCCAAAGCACACCTAAGGCTGTGCAAAATTAAAAAATAAATAGATAAAATTACAAAGAACAAAATTACAAAAATAATTAGATAAATTAGGTAATTACACATGAGATTAGAAATAGACATACTTGTGCAAAAAAACAGAATATGTGTTGTATATGTGCAGTGATATGGATAGGCAGATAAAAGTACAGTGTGTTGATGATAAAAGAACACAGCCCACGCTCGGGAAGGCGTCAGGTCAGAGCCAAGGGAAACTGAACTTACCCTAAAATTGTATAAAATAAATTGGCAAATAAGCACTGCTGAATTTCATGAAAATTAGATATTAAGTTACATTAAAAGTGCACTGGAATGTGTTTAATTTGATGAGTATGTGTTCATCAGCTTTAGGCTGGTTCTCTTCAGAGCAGGACGCTGTGTAAATCACTGAGCTGAGCTTTTATGGATCTCTGTGGGAGGGAAGTGACTGCTTTTTATTTACTTCATTTTTATCATTTGTACAGACTACACACTAAATAAAGAACAGTTATAGCGTTGTTGGTTCGTGTTCAGGTTGCAGCAGCTGCGAGTTATCTCAGGAGTAAATGTTATCAGTGTCCTCTGTGTTAAAGAGCAGCAGGCCCCACAGCTGCAGCGTCATTTCTTTATTTATCTATAAAGGGACAATACATATTAATGAACATTTGACCTGTAAATATGTGAGATTATAGCCAAGGCTAATTTCCATCTCTAGTCCCTCGGCAGGTTGATGTCAACACTTAAGGACAGGGGACAAACAACAAACAACAAGTATACAAACAAACAGAGCACATACAAACAGATACACTGTGACGATACTAAACTCTATCCATCACAGGTAAAGCAACACTTTCAGCACCATCTGTTATTCATTAACAAGATAGAAAATTAAGTGCTAATATTGCATGTTTTGTTTTTTCGTTTTACCCCAAATTCATTTTATACACTTTACAAATTCATAAAACAATTGATTAATAACATCTGCATTTCCTTATGTGCATCTGTCATATATATCAACAATAGTAGTTTATAAATTATGATTACAGTTTTGTCCTTTCAGTAATCATTTTCTCAAGGCTTTAGTAAACGATGCTAGTGTTGCAGCAGGCATTGTATTCCAAGTTTTTGTTCTCTGCAGTGGACATTAAATTGCATAAATAATTGCAGCCTTTGTGATTTGCTAATTCCAACAATTAAAATTTCAATTCTGATTAACAGTGCAGCCCTAGAGGCCGGCGGTCCTGCTCTGATCGATGTGAGCTCCGATAATCTCAGTCAGCTCTCGTCTCTGAGACAGTTTCTCTGTGACTGAAGAGCTCTGGGACTCTGTGAATGGGATTTTTCTCATCAAACTCGTCTCAGGTCAAGGACAGAGCCCTTTCATTCCTCTCTCATCTGAGTCTGATCCTGGTCTGAGGGCTCGGTGTGAGCGAGTCCTGAGGTGAACCGCGCAGACCTGGCTCTGAAACAGGAGCGACACTAACACGACGGCAGCAGAGGAATCAGCTTCAGCTCCAAACCTCGCAAAAAGACGGAAGATGCGACCACAAAAAGACAGAAAGTGTCATTACAGTCGATGTGCGAGTTCACTAAACTGAGCTGCAGTCTGTGGCCGCTGCTCCGTCACAATTAGGTCTCGAGTCTATTTTTGTAACCTTCATGCATCGAGCTGAAGAGAGCAGATGGACCCAGACAGGAAGTCAGACCCGGGACCAGTGAAGAGAATCTGGTAAATTTCAAAATAATACACTGTGTGCAGTCTCTGGACCACGTCGCTGTAAACATTACGTGTTAAGGCTCGTTTATTCTCCCATTTGGCCCGTTTCAAGCGTTTCTATCATCAGAGCGTTTATACTTCCAACTGTTTTCTACGTGGGTGTTCTGTTAAATCACCAGTAGGGGGCGACTGGTGACAGTCAAAGAAACATGGCACCGCTGGAGGAGGTTTTTACTCCACATTTACTGAAAAATGAGCCAAGAAAATGAGTAAACCAAGACTAACTTTAGCTCTGGTCCCTCCTAAAAAAGTTCAGCCGTTTCTTCTGCTGTGAGCTGTGTTCACTAGCGCCCCCCAGCGGTCAGTTCATGTACTGCCGTGTTCGTTTGTATCCACAAACTCTGGGGAAATGGCCCAACGTACGACAGAATGAACGCAGAAGACGAACAGAGCGCTGCGTCTGTATCTGAATGAGTATCTAACGGTAGAGAATAAATGAGCTTTTAACCGGGGACACAGGGTCGCAAACAAGATCAGACGCCGTCAAACGTGAGTGAAAAGAAAGTATAGAAGTCTTACCCCGAATTTACACCAAGAGCTATCGCAGAAAGTTGCAGCCGCAAAGTGGTTTACGTGCGAATGTTTAAAAGCGTCAATTTACACCGAGAGTGACAGAGCTGCTGCTGCTCCCCCTGCTGTTTTACAGACGACTCACCTCTGAACACAAAACTGTGGCCAGGCCTTCAACTTCTGCAGGTTGTCTCTAAAATGACCGCTTCCTGTCACAAACTACGCTACATTTCTCCCCC
Organism: Bostrychus sinensis; assembly: GCA_020698575.1. Classification (NCBI taxonomy): domain Eukaryota; kingdom Metazoa; phylum Chordata; class Actinopteri; order Gobiiformes; family Eleotridae; genus Bostrychus; species Bostrychus sinensis. The sequence continues at coordinate 32,841,558 of CM036257.1, forward strand.
TCAAGAAAAAAACTCGATGCGTTGTGTTTACATTACCGCTGTTTCAGTGAGCCTTTATTTTGAAAGTGTGGCGGAAGTTTATTTTGACACTTGGAGCCTGTTTCCTGTGGCGGCGGAGCCGCTCAAAAAATAGAATTCTATCTGTAGCAACGCGGTGCTTCTGCTTTTGATGTAAATTGGGTTAGAAATACTCACCAAATGAGCAGAAGATCCTGGTCACTGACTTGTAGCTCTGTGGGTACAGGGTTGTTATCGCGTAACTCTTGACTCCTGTGAACTTGTGGTGTCCCCAGCTGCCACACGCACGTCAGAAACCTGCTGCACAAGTAACGTATTCAGGGAAAATTAGACGTTAACCCCTGAGACGCTGAAGGACGGCTCGGAGAACACATTTCCCTACAGGAATAATATTCACCGCCTTAACTTAAACCTTAACCTCACCGCTGAACAAGAAATATTACAGGTATTTTAATGACATCAACCTTCTAACCTCTTCAATGTGTTTAGTGCACGCCCTCGACCCACCTCTGGGCCCTGCCCACCAGTTGAGAATACAAGGTCTGTCTAGTAAAGGCATAAAGTCCTTCAAAGTCAGAAGAAGAAGAAAGTGTCTGGCTTGTATTCACCTTGGTCCTTGGAAAAGTGTAGGATTAGTTTGAACCTGGGACTTTGCAACACATATTTCATCAGAATCCATAAGAAGTCGTTATACACTGCCCCCTTGTGGCTGGAGTTAGCATCCTCGGCCCTGTCTCACGATAGTAAGTGCCGTAATGGCTGACAGTTGTGTTTATTGTGTGTTTTGTTGTTTTTAGATCTGGTGGAGGCGAAATTGGTGGGAATCCTGGACATTCTGGACGAAGAGAACAGACTACCTCAGCCCTCGGACCTGCACTTTACCCACGCTGTCCACAGCAAACACAAGGACCACTTCAGACTCACCGTAAGACCTCAGGACCTCAGACCTCAGACCTCAGGACCTCAGACCTCAGGACCTCAGGACCTCAGACCTCAGGACCTCAGACCTCAGGACCTCAGGACCTCAGGACCTCAGTCCTCAGACCTCAGGACCTCAGACCTCAGACCTCAGACCTCAGGACCTCAGACCTCAGGACCTCAGGACCTCAGACCTCAGACCTCAGGACCTCAGACCTCAGGACCTCAGGACCTCAGGACCTCAGTCCTCAGACCTCAGGACCTCAGACCTCAGACCTCAGACCTCAGGACCTCAGACCTCAGGACCTCAGGACCTCAGACCTCAGGACCTCAGACCTCAGGACCTCAAGACCTCAGACCTCAGGACCTCAGACCTCAGGACCTCAGGACCTCAGACCTCAGACCTCAGACCTCAGGACCTCAGACCTCAGACCTCAGGACCTCAGACCTCAGGACCTCAGGACCTCAGACCTCAGGACCTCAGGACCTCAGACCTCAGACCTCAGACCTCAGGACCTCAGACCTCAGACCTCAGGACCTCAGGACCTCAGACCTCAGACCTCAGGACCTCAGGACCTCAGGACCTCAGACCTCAGACCTCAGACCTCAGACCTCAGGACCTCAGGACCTCAGGACCTCAGGACCTCAGACCTCAGGACTTTAGGACTGGAGGAGCAGACAGGAGCAGAGACAACAGGGATAAAGGGGTGACTTTTAGAACTTTCAGAACTCCTCTCGGTGCAAAAGTGTGTTCCATAGAAGAAACCAGGACGAAACCAGGTCTAAACCAGGTCTAAACCAGGTCTAAACCAGGACTAAACCAGGTCTAAACCAGGACTAAACCAGGACTAAACCAGGACTAAACCAGGTCTAAACCAGGTCTAAACCAGGTCTAAACCAGGTCTAAACCAGGACGAAACCAGGTCTAAACCAGGTTTAAACCAGGACTAAACCAGGTCTAAACCAGGTCTGAACCAGGTCTAAACCAGGTCTAAACCAGGTCTTTTCCCGTCTCAGATTCCCAGGAAGTCAAAGTTAGCCGTTCACAGAAACGTTCGAGATGACGAGGGCTTCATCGTCCGACACTTTGCCGGAGCCGTGTGCTACGAGACGGTTTGTTCACTTTTACACACTTTTATATACTTTTATATACTTTTATAAACTTTTATACACGCTGATGTGTATTGAGAAAGTTAAACCTGTGTTTTTGTGCTTGTGCAGACGAGGTTTGTGGAGAAGAACAACGACGCGCTGCACATGTCTCTGGAGAGTCTGGTGAGCGAGTCCAAGGACCGCTTCGTACGAGAACTCTTCGAAAACAACAACAACAGCAAAGACGTGAAGCAGAAGGCGGGAAAACTCAGCTTCATCAGCGTCGGCAACAAGTTCAAGGTCAGTGTGCGAGGGGTCGGAGGTCGGGGGGGGTCAGGGGTCAGCGGCGAGTTAAAGACAGCAACGGAAAGACTGAAGCTGCCGTGTGTTTGCTCGGCTTTGCTCTGTTTGCTCAGGTTTATCAGCACTGACAATTTATTCCCATACAGTCGAGCAAATAGTGCAGTTTTGTCCAAGACTGCAGACTCATGCTCAGGGGCACAGTTTACACAATGACCCACATTAAGGCTTTCACTCAGTTTTCTGCCTCTGAATGAAAGCAATTCTGAGAGTACTTTGTTTGATGATGTGCCTGATCTCAGCGCTCTTGGAGAAATTAGGCTTTTTATTGTCGTTTTGAGCTTTTCAGGCTGAGATAAAGAGATTTTGGATGTTTCCTATGAACTGCAGGGTAAGGGCCCAAACTGAGACAAGATGGGGCCCTTCAGTCACATGGGACCCCGACATGAACCTGACCAAAAAAACGCTTAAAAGAGCAAGAATCAGACAACTGTGTAACCCATGTCACTGAGTGAGCCGCCACTGATTTGCTCGGCCACAAGGGGCGCTGTCATAAAAAGGAATCACTCCCAAGCCACTTCCTGTAGCCCTGCTGTCGGCTGTGCACGGCTGATGTGGCGCGCTTTGGAAAAAACTATCCTTAACTTGACAAAAACTTCATGTAAAGTTCTAAAATTCAGCAGCCAGGTTTTTTTGGACTGAAACCTGTTCTAGAGCGGCGAGCTGGTGGGACAGTTTTTTATTATCTCTGGACCTCGGACGCCCTTTGTTTCCCTTTTTCTTTGGACGTTTTTGTGTGAACTAAATCCACAGACGGTGGATGTGGAATGAACTTTTTTTTTTGTTTTTAATATCGTATTTTCCGCACTATAAGGCGCAACGGATTATAAGGCGCACCTTCAATTAATGGCCTATTTTAAAACTGTTTTCATATATTGGGCGCACTGCATTATAGGGCGCATCCACTAGATGGCGCTGCGCTAAAGGGAATGTCAATAAAACAGTCAGATAAGTCAGTCAGTCAAACTTTATTAATAGAATACAAACCAGTGTTCTTACAACTCCCTCGTTGAAAACTAGGGATGCACCGATACCACTTTTTTTCAAACCGATACGAGTACGAGTACTTCCATTTGAGTACTCGCCGATACCGAGTACCGATACGAGTACTTAAATTGGGGTTACTTTATAGTTTATACAGTCACACTGCTGTATCTCTCCCATACTGTTGTCTTTTTGCCTCTATCCCCGCTCTGTGATGCTCAGTTATTTTTACAACAGAGAGGTTTGAACACAGCTAACCACGGCTAAACTTTGCTCAGTGTGGACATGTTCTACCTCATTTGAAAGTTTAGATTCTCCTCTATTCAGTCGCTAATTTTAAAGACAGATTGAGCATCTGCGCATCACCTGCGGAGATTCGCCATTACATACAGGAGCTAACACAATTAGCAACGGTACTTCTTATGTTTTATCAGACAACAACTGCTTCAGACTCCGCGCTTATATCATTTTCGGGACAACTAGGACAACAATAGGATAAGTCTGGTTGAGCAGAATTTAGAGCCAGCTTTGCTTTTAAAACCTGTCACTTCGGCGACGCCCCCTGAATACGGTAGCCATAATTAACCAACATTGATCCATATATAAGGCGCATCGGATTATAAGGCGCACTGTCGGTTTTTGAGAAAATTAAAGGCTTTTAGGTGCGCCTTATAGTGCGGAAAATACGGTACTTGAACTAGACTTAAGGTCAAAGTGCATCTTTATTTGTTGTACCATTTGTTAATATCATTTTTTTTTATTCATTGGTCCTTATGTATTTATTGATTTCAATTTTTTTTTTTTTTTTAATCAATATATTTTTTGCATTTAAATCAAATTTAATGTCTCTTGCCTTTCATTCACCACAAGTTCCCATAACAAACCTGGTTTTGTCTTTGGTCATTTACATCTAACTAAGTCCTAACGTTGAATATATTTGCGAGCGTTACAGTCGTCTAAAAGATTCTTCTTCTTCTTCAGGTTAATAACAGGCCACACACCACAAACCCTGCGCTGCTCAGGTTAAAGCTTTTTAAGTCTCACAGACACCGAGCGTCTGCGGTGAAGAGTCCGCGGTGACTGCGGGGCCGTGCAGGTTCAGGTCTGGAGCGGGGCGACCGCCTGAAAATGTGCTCAAAGTGGGACAAATGATGCGATTTGGTGTAACAAGGTGGGACGGACTCGAGAAATAAAAGCTTTGCTCTTTTAAATGATCTAACTGACCAACTTAATGAGTCATTTACATAAAGGATACGGCTGCTAAAACGCACATTTTGCAAAGGAATTTCTTCACTGAGACTTTACTCGTTGAAATAAAAAAGCAGGGGCAGCAACACCAACTTTATATTCAACTCAGACAGAACGCCCACAAATATTTATTCTTTATTTTACACAAGAAATGCTGACCTCACCTCATTGTTCTTAATTTGAATTTCTCTTTTTCTAAGATTCACTGGGCTCCAATGGAAAAGTGAGACAATATCTTAATCAGTAGCACAACCAAAAGTGGGACAGGTGGTCACTCTGCGTCCGTCTCTCAGTGACCTCTGGTGAGCGTAGCGTCCCTTAAACAGTGGTCTCCCAACAGTTTCACCTCGTTTCTCTGGCTCTGTCTCATTCAGATCCGTGTTCGTTTGAAGCCTCCACGAGCCTCTGTTTGTTTGTAACTGAGCTTCTCTCTCTCAAAGCTGTCACGTTTTACAAACCCACAGCATCTCATCATCTCACCATCTGTACACACACACACACACACACACACACACACACACACACACACACACACACACACACACATACACACACACACATACACACACACACACACACACACACACACACACAGACACACACACACACACATACACACACACACACACACAGACACACACACACACACACACACACAGACACACACACACACACACACACACACACACACACACAGACACACACACACACACACACACACACACACACACACACACACACATACACACACACACACACACACACACACACACACACACACGTATCATCGACCGCTGGAGTGTGGTTATCTGCCTCTGAACAGGAAATATGAGTCTCTCTGTGAACTGTGGACCCAGCTCTGGAGTCAGCTCACGTCCACACAGAGACACAGAGACACGTCCACACAGAGACACAGAGACACGTCCACACAGAGACACAGAGACACAGAGACACAGAGACACGTCCACACAGAGACACAGAGACACAGAGACACGTCCACACAGAGACACAGAGACAGGTCCACACAGAGACACAGAGACACACTGCAGTCTCTGCGTTTAAATTCATGAATAAAAGAGAAATCCCTCAGCGCTGACGTCAGGAGGAGGAGTCAGAGCAGAGCCTGAGGAGACGTTCGGTAAAAGTACGACATAAATCTGAGATTTAGCTTTTCTCTTTTCTCTTTGTCTGATTGTTCCTGATCAGAGGTCAGAGGTCAGAGGAGACAGAGACTGATCAGAGGTCAGAGGAGACAGAGACTGATCAGAGGTCAGAGGAGACAGAGACAGGTCAGAGGTCAGAGGAGACAGAGACAGGTCAGAGGTCAGAGGAGACAGAGACTGATCAGAGGTCAGAGGAGACAGAGACTGATCAGAGGTCAGAGGAGACAGAGACTGATCAGAGGTCAGAGGAGACAGAAACTGATCAGAGGTCAGAGGAGACAGAGACTGGTCAGAGGTCAGAGGAGACAGAGACTGATCAGAGGTCAGAGGTCAGAGGAGACAGAGACTGATCAGAGGTCAGAGGAGACAGAGACTGATCAGAGGTCAGAGGAGACAGAGACTGATCAGAGGTCAGAGGAGACAGAGACTGATCAGAGGTCAGAGGAGACAGAGACTGATCAGAGGTCAGAGGAGACAGAGACTGATCAGAGGTCAGAGGAGACAGAAACTGATCAGAGGTCAGAGGAGACAGAAACTGATCAGAGGTCAGAGGAGACAGAAACTGATCAGAGGTCAGAGGAGACAGAGACTGATCAGAGGTCAGAGGAGACAGAGACTGATCAGAGGTCAGAGGTCAGAGGAGACAGAGACTGATCAGAGGTCAGAGGAGACAGAGACTGATCAGAGGTCAGAGGAGACAGAGACTGATCAGAGGTCAGAGGAGACAGAAACTGATCAGAGGTCAGAGGAGACAGAAACTGATCAGAGGTCAGAGGAGACAGAGACTGATCAGAGGTCAGAGGAGACAGAGACTGATCAGAGGTCAGAGGAGACAGAGACTGATCAGAGGTCAGAGGAGACAGAAACTGATCAGAGGTCAGAGGAGACAGAAACTGATCAGAGGTCAGAGGAGACAGAGACTGATCAGAGGTCAGAGGAGACAGAGACTGATCAGAGGTCAGAGGAGACAGAGACTGATCAGAGGTCAGAGGAGACAGAAACTGATCAGAGGTCAGAGGAGACAGAAACTGATCAGAGGTCAGAGGAGACAGAGACTGATCAGAGGTCAGAGGAGACAGAGACTGATCAGAGGTCAGAGGAGACAGAGACTGATCAGAGGTCAGAGGAGACAGAAACTGATCAGAGGTCAGAGGAGACAGAAACTGATCAGAGGTCAGAGGAGACAGAGACAGGTCAGAGGTCAGAGGTCAGAGGAGACAGAGACAGGTCAGAGGTCAGAGGAGACAGAGACTGGTCAGAGGTCAGAGGAGACAGAGACTGATCAGAGGTCAGAGGAGACAGAGACTGATCAGAGGCTGATAGTGGGGAGGTCAGATTTTTGTGTCACGACTTATTAGAAATACTACGCTTAAAAGATTTTTATGATTATTGACATTATTTTTTTATTAAATGCTGCTAAACCTGTCTGATCCATTCTTTAGATGTTTTTTTCATTATCTACAGGGATCATATGACCCTGCAGCCACTGTGGGCAGTCTGGGACAAGCATTTATGAGGCCACTCCTACAACTCATACTTTTTAGATTTAACTGGCGTCAAACAGCAGTGAAATAACAGCACAGCCCCTCCCCTCGAGTACAGCCGCTCTGATCACTGAACTGTCCACACGCTGAGTCCCAGCAGAGCGACAGGGCACCAAACGGAACGTACCGAAGGCTCCAGGAAGTGACGCACGAGAGCTCCCTGCGAGATACCGGAGCGTCTAAAATTCTTACGTTATCCGACCGTGACATTTATGATCACGTATAACAGCATCATCATTTAATCCTGACATCCCTGAGGTCGACTTTATTGTCCCTGTAGGAAACGTCTAGGAAACGAGTCTCTGGAGTTAAACCTGAGTCAGGACAAGATCTGAGCCAGGATCCAGGTCCGGACCCAGCTGGAGGATTACTCTGCAGGTTTTAGTTTATCAGGAAACCCACCCAGACCCAGGGAGAACTCCACAGAAAGACCCCACAGGAATCAAACTCAGGACTTTCTTGCTGTGAGGTGACCGTGCTAACCACTCTGCCGCCCAAATGTAGGGGGCTCTCTAAAGAGAAACAACCACAACAGTGACGAAATTTGCAAAGTTCTGTGTTTCCAAAATGGCCTCAGCCCATCGTCGGACATTTTACAGATTTGAGAGAAATCGTACTCGGAGCGTCCACAGGAAACTCCAAACACGGTTTTATTAATTCTCCTCCACAACAAGAACTTCTGCTCTCACGTCTGAGTCACCCGCGATAATAGAGACATCAGTTATTCATTAGTGTAACATAAAAAATACTTTCTCATTTTGAATCTAATAAATCTGCTCCGCTCCTCCACAACCGGGGCCCTCAGTTTCCATAGAAATGTCATTCAGAGCCGCTCCGCCGAAAAAAGAAGCCATTATGTTTCAGCCGCTTTGAGAATTTAGCAGAAATGAATTGGATCTGAGAATACAGGGGAGCGCGGAGAGGCCGTCGGTGTCCTGCCGCGGTTATGAAGGCGTTTCCTCTTACGCCGGCGTCTGCGGGGAAATCACAGCGAGAGGAGAGGACGCCGTCTCCGCTCAGCTCTGTCTGAAGACGACGTCCTGTCTCGCCTCAGACACACATCTGCTGCGAGCTCTGAATAACGCCGTCTCATCTCCGCTTTGTCTACCATTTCTCCAATAGAATTATATATGTGTTTTACCAAAAGTGTGTCGCCGCAGACATGTTCTCAGTGGGCTGTGGAGGCAAGAAAATGGTGTGGAAAATAGAGTTTTCATGTTTATACTACTGCTGCTACTGCTAATACTGAAAATACTGCTGAGACTAAGAGCGTTGTAGTCAAGACCGGACTGATCCAGACTAAGACCAGTCCACAAAGTCACGAACGAGACCAAGGCAAACCGAGACCAGGTCCACAGACTCCACAGAGATCTGTTTCTGGTTCTTTATTGCAGAAAACAAATTACTTTTACAAAATTATGAAGTTTGATGTTATGTTATGATGTTTGGTGAATAAAATCTCAGAGATGATCACATCCGAGGCTGAGACAGAACGAGTAAAACTGCAGCTAAGACCAAGACCATAAAAACATAGTCTCAAGACCTACAACACAAGTTACTACTGCTGCTGCCTGATGTATTCTGTGAGACTGAGGTTAAGGTTCAGTTGGAGACAAGATTCAAAGATATGTAAAAAAAAAAAAAAAAAAAAAAAGTTGCTCAAACAAAATTAGCCACAGCATTGGTCCATAATTAAACCTGCACAAAACTAGGATTACATACAGATAATAAAAAAGAAAACAGGTGTAAACTAGGATTTAAACTACAGAGTACAACCAGACCTGCTTTATTCCTACAGCCCTCACTTTTTACTCTCACCTTTCGCCCTAAGCACAAAAAATGCACCAATAAACACTTCCATACAAAAAATTATCTAATGGTCAATAATTTCAATTTAGTTTTTCATGGTTACAATGATTAACTTCAGTCCTCATCACACACAGCAAACATTAACTGTGTTTATGAAAGTGAAGCCTTAAATTCCAGTTTGTGTGGTGCAGACACATCCAGCACAAACCTCTGCCTCTGCTCAGTCTGGGACCTTTTTCTACTTTGCCCTGATGTGCACATCTCTGTAAGAACTACATTTTGGATTTGTGCTCACGCAAACACAAACAAACTCATTTCTCCACAAACACTTTCACACCAATTTATGACAAAAACTCACCCAAATCATTTTAGTTCAAACATGTTTTTTATTTGCCTTGTAGGCTTGATCATTTATACAAACACTAATGTGGCCATCTCCACATTTATACCTCTGTCTACCATATATGGGCAAATGGCGCCACCTAGTGAAAAACAATAAAAACTAAAATTCCAATCCCTCACTGTCATGAATCCATGTAATACTTGATAAAAATGTGAAACTATATTGCAGTGACAGTGTAGAATAAAAATGTTGTTTTAATGGGAGTCTATGGCACAACAAATGTCTTAGTGGTAAAGGTGGGACTATTTTTAGACAGCTTTTAAGAGGATTTTTTTTTTAAATGCTGAAATCTGAAAATTCATCCAACAATACACCTGAGGCAGAATCTATTGCCATTTGAATCAACACAGCAAAAGTTATCCTCAAAAACTGCTGCAAAACATCAGAAACTGTCTTATGGCCTGCAGGAGGGATAAACCAACAAAAAACCATGACTCAGAAACAGGAATAAACGAGAACTGAACAAGGACTAGACCAGGTCAAAACCAAAACAAAGAAGTCTGGAGTCTCGTTGGGGTCAGAGCCGAACAACGAGCGACAGATGGATTTATGTCTGGATTTTGGTCACAGCAGATAAACTCTGCACAGATACGAGGAGGAGAACAGAGTGAAGCGAGCGAGGGTCACACAGGAGTCACCTGGACCTGAGAGTGTGCAACTGTAGGGGGCGCTCTGTAGAGGAAAATAAGGCACAACAGTGAACAAACTTTAACCCTTGTCTTGGGTTATTTCAGGTTTCAGGGTTACTGAGGATTCTGTCAGCGCTGTCATTTTATTCCATTTTTAGATTTGAGGCCTAGCAGAACTGTGCTTACAGGGAAGGTTGGAGGGTTCCTGTCGGTTCCTGACGCCACAGACAGATATACGTTTATATTTAGTGTGGGGCTGGTCCTGTGGGAAAACTGAGCTTTAATGAGATGATCCTAAAATACAAGCATCTCCCTCACCGACCTGCACCGAGGAGGAAGCAGAGGCTGTTCCTGTGCTCAGGGGTCGACGCAGAATCAAATCAAGTTTAACTCGTTTTACAGCCCTGCTCCGAGACGCTGCCGCTATCTGGCAGTGGTACATAAATACGTTTAAATAGGTCTTAAAAATGCCACATACATTTGATACAGCCACATGCATTCACAGCTTACTCTAAAATGCCCACTTAAGTACTCAAAGGCCTATTACCGTCGGCGATACAAGAGCTCAGGCCTTTTCTAACTGAGAGCTAAATACTCTGTGGCTCTCACCGTCACAAATGGAAGTAATTAAGCGGCGCAGCCTTGTTGACAACTCTGCTTTTTGTACACTGCGTGCTAATGAACTAGGTCTTTATTTTCTTGAACAGTGGTCTTAAAAAGGTCTAAATAAGTCTTAAACTCTGCAGAAACTCTAATACATACCAGGGATCTCCTTCTTATCAGCTAACCAACAAAGTCACAGTGGTAAAGAATCCACTAAAACTCAACTGATGTTCCTTTACTGACCCCTTGTGGCTGGGGTTAGTGTCTTTGACCCTATCTCACAACGGTATAGAGTCCTTTAGAAGATCACATGATCCAGACAGTTTTTCAGATCCACACCAAAGACTCCTCGTGTTGTCTTTTCCTTAAATAAAACCTGCCTATTACTAATTTCTCTCATCTTTAAGGCCTGTGGGTTGAGTGTACTTGTATTGGGAGCAATCAGCCAACATCAAGTTTGAAAATAAGCTTGGAGAACCAGTAAAGATCAAGCGAGGGGCTCAACAAGGGTGTGTTCTATCACCAAACCTCTTCTGTTTGTAGAGCGAGTTCATTATGAGGTCAGTAAGAGGATTGTTGGAGGCCACACCATAAACAAACTTTGCTATGCCAACGATACAGTTCTTGGTTACTACTGAGAAAGATCTACAGAAGATCCTCAACATCCCTGACAGAGAAATGGAAGCAGTCGGCCTTGGCATTAACATAAATAACACAGAGACCATGGTGATATCAAAGATAAAAGCTCTGCCATCATGTAAAGGAAATTCTCTGAAACAAGTCAACAGCTTCAAATATTTAGGAGCTCACATGGAAAGTCTACTAACGACACTAAATCAAGCAAATCCCGAGCAAAGAAAGCTTTCTCTGACCTCAGCGAGAGCCTCACAAACGGGTGAGGAGACCAGGCAGAGAGTCCTGGGCAGCTACATCGTCCCAGTCCTGAAATATCCTGGCAGCGAGGCCGGGAGCATCCATAAAACCACAGGGAACACCGGCAACGCTGAGGAAATGTGGCTCCTGAGGACGATGCAGAAGATCTGATACGTCCACAAAGAAGAGCAGGAACACGACGGGCCCTCTGCAGTAAGGTCAGCCACAGACAAGCAACTTTCCTTGGTCACTATGAGGAAGGAGACTTTGAAACATCTGTCAACACATCTGTCAAAACATCTGTCAAAATATCTGTCGAAACATCTGTCAAAATATCTGTCAAAACATCTGTCAAAACATCTGTCGAAACATCTGTCAAAACATCTGTCGAAACAGGCAGAACCTGTCCTGGTCCTGGCCTCCTGAGAGACAGAAAGGGTTGAGTGTGTCTTTCACCCTTGTCCCGTGTATTTTAAGGACAGCTGCCCCGTGACTTTGGTGCAGTGCCACGCACCTCAGAATCCACAAACTCAGATAAAAAACGCTGATGAGCGAACACAGAGAAAACGGAAAGGGACAGAGTCTGGGACAAACCTCATTAAAAAGAGACAGCGCTGGGATTATGGACAAATAAAACTCTGGGCTCAGACAGATTCCTGAAGCTTGTCCTTTTCTGTTTTAACATCTGTAATTTTACCATTTAGAAGACCCAAGGTGGAGACTGGCTGCTGTACACTGTTTTTTTGTTTTGTTTTTTTCCATCAGAGTGCTGCCCCCTGCTGAGCGAGGACATTACTGAGGTTAAAGGACTCGTTTCTCTGTGATTCTGTGTTTAAGCTTCTCTGGAGCCAGGCGCAGGACACAGAGCAGTGCTTAGAGGCGGCGTTTCTGCTCGAGTCGCTTTCACCAAGGGGCTATTTCTGACATCGTCCAAAATTAAAAACTCTAATTAAACAAGTTAATTTGATTTGTCGCCCAGCCCTACGAGGGTTGTGAGCAGCCAGTGTTGCTGTGGGTGAACTCGTCTCAGTGTTAGGCGGATTATCTGAAAGATTGGCTGGGTCTCAATAAAGATCCATTTTTAATTTTTATTTTTGGCCATAATCATTTTATTACAGATTTAGCCATGACGATGCAGCAAACACATCAGCAGTATTTTAACTTCCTTCACAAAGCAACGCTGCATTACATGGACAAACATAAAATAATAATAAACAGAGAACAAAAAAGGTAAGAGCTACAATAATCTTCAGACAGGGTTTGTACAGTCATGGAAATCCTGGAAAAGTCATGGAATTTTAAAATGCAATTTCCGTGGCTTTGAAAAGTTTAGGTATTTTATATTTTGGTGTAAAGTTTTGGAGGAGTTTTGGAAAACTGCGGCTGCTAAAAAAAATATATCGCCGTCTTGCGTTCTTACCAAACATAATTATCTTTTAATCACTGCTGTGTAGGCTATAAATCAGAAAAGTCAGTGTAATAATATATTTCTGGGGGTTTTCCACTGACTAATTTCCAGTTTCAACAAATGAAATTTCCACAAATGTTTCTAATGCATCACTGGATATTTTGAATACCATTTATTATTCTGTAAGTCATTTTTCAGGTCTTGGAAATTTAGTCAAAAGTTTTGGAAAAGTCATGTAAAATTCTTGGTAAAAAAGTGATGAGTTTAGAGTAAATGTAAACCTGAGGCATGAAACTGCAAATTACTCAATCGTTCTGTAAGGGAGGAAAGGTCAGGGCCCAGGAAAATCCTAATAAACAATCAAACCTTATATATAACAATATTATAAGGTTAGCTTAGTTTGTTTGTTTATTATTTATTGAAGGGACAATGCACATTAACAACAGAATTATGAAAAAGTCACATATCTCTTTATTTATTTAACCAGGAAAATCCCACTGAGATTCAGAATCTCATTTCCTACAAACATACAACACACAACATACAAACTCCACACAGAAAGGCCCCACCCAGTTTGAGAGTTGAACCCGGGACCTTCTTGCTGTGAGGCAGGAGTGCTAACCACTCTGCCACTGTGCCGCCCAGATATATAATGTTATATCTTTCCAGGGTCTAGATTTAAGTCCTTAATGAAGTCAATAAAAAGTCCCAAAATCTTTTCAAATAAATGTTGTTTTTCTTTGTGAAAGTGTTATTCTTTCCAAAGGAAGAGTAGACACCATTTGCTTTAACCACCAGGTGGCGCTGGGTCTGTTAATGTGAGCTGAGATCTACAAATGTACTCAGTCTTCCTAAAAGAATGAAACATCCATCTTTTTAAGGACAAATCCTTAAACCCAAAGGTGAACACAATGAGCAGGGCAGGATTTAAGCTGCTGTTGGGCGGCTTTTTATCTCAGACCTGGCAACCCTGGCTATAAGAAAACTTGAGCCAGACCCTTGGGACAGAGTCTGGGAGCAGGTCTGAGCTCTCTCTGTGAGAAAACTGCTGAATGTTGTTGCGAGGTGTTTCCATTTACTGCTGTTTGCGTTTTTTATTTCCTGTTTTATAAAGTAATTATCCACTTGTGTTACGTTAGCGTTTTATTAAACAGTTATAGATTAAATGGATGATGTTTATAACTCGGCTCGTTGGGTTTAATGGGCTGAGGTTTAATGTCTCTTCTCTGCATTGATATTTAAACTTTCTAATGTTGCTTTGAGTAAACGCTCCTCCTCCTCCTCCTCTGCAGCTCTCCTCTCTCACCGACAAACTCCATCTCCTCTAACCTCGTGTTCACCGAGAACTGTCCTGACCTTGTTTTGCATATATCTATTTAGTATATATTTCAGTATAATATACATTCTTATTTTTTTGTACTTTTGTCAGGGCACGTCGATTAAAAGAGTTATAATATTACTTTATTTTCTGGATTATAAGTCGCACTTTTTTCCATAGTTTGGCTGGTCCTGCGACTTATAGTCAGGTGCGACTTATATATCAAATTTAACATGAATCAAGAAGTAAACATTACCATCTACAGCCACGAGAGGGCGCTCTAGGCTTGTGACAACTACTGTCAGTAGTTTTCAGTGATGTAGAATAAGATGGAGAGCTCGGGGAACTTGTTGTTAGATTCGCTGGTTTGTTTTGTTAGTTTAACCTCTTCAGCCTCCCAGGTTTGTTCTTTATGCTTTTGTGTAGTTGAATCATTTGCCTTTGCAGATTAAATGTCTGTTTTTAGTCTTGGATTTTGTGAAATTTTTAAATAAATGCGACTTATAGTTCAGTGCGACTTATATATGTTGAGGGGGAATACGCCTGTACTGAAGTGGGACAGTTTGTGGCTCAGATCACGCACCATCGCGCCCCAAATCCACTTCTGGCCTGTGTTGCTTTATCCAGGTCAAAACTGGAACTTTAGTCTGTGTTTAATAAAAAGAGGTGGAGGAGGAGGAGAGGAGGGCAGTGAAGTGTCGCGCGTTACGTTTCTGATCAGCACTAAACTCAGAGCCAGTCACCTGTTCACCGCTGACAGGTGAGCGTTTTCCCATCATGCACTGAGCCGTGCGGCCTCCGCAGTTGCTCCTGATGCCCTGCAGGGGGCTCAGGCGCCGGTCTGGTTTGGATCTCACGGTGAGCGTCGCACTCAGGACATCAGAGCGAGTCAGGAACAAGTCAGACACAAATCTGACCTGAGCCCTGCCACAGAGCGACACTGATCCAAACTGAAGTCTGGCTCAGCTCCAACGCAGCTGAGGGAAACACAAATGTGTCGTCTTCTACGCTCGCGACCTGCGGCGCGTTGCTGCCTCTGACGGTGTCGTCGTAATAATTAAATTGATGCGTCAATTGAAAATAACGCGATTAAATCAATAAATGAATGCACTGCGTTAACGTGATCATTTTCCCAGCCCTAAATATTAGATTTGTGCTTAGAAAATCAACACCAGTGATAAAATAAACTCCTGACACACGCAGAAGAGAAAAGGGAAGAACCGCTGCTAAGATATCAGCAAAATAAAATTGTAAAAGGAAACTTGTGTCCTCACTCAGGCAGAAGGGTTCATAGTTTCAGTCGTCATCGCCGCAGTGAAGCGTCAGACTCACTGAAACAGAAAGCAGTGGGGACGTTATGATGCCGTTCTGCGCCGCTGTTGACTTTGTTTTGTTCTGGGGGTAAGTGTTAGCCCCGAGACGACCTGGCCCCTGTCCAAGCGCTGCCCCGCCTCAGGCCCATCGTCGCTGGGACAGGCCCCAGCTCCTTCACAGAGAGAAGAGCCCCGCCTCTGTCTGACCTGGTGTCACAGAGGAACACAGAGATCGGCCCGGGACGCTCAGAGCTCTTGTATTTCTCTGCTCTGTTTCCTTTTGAATACATTTATCCTTTTTCCATCGAGCTGTGACAGAGTCGTAAACAGGAACAGAGCACACTCCTCTCTGTTCCACCACAGCCTCATGCAGCGCTTTGTTCTGGGTTCTTATTTATGTTATTAGGTTTAACAAACCAAGTCCAAACCCTGTAAACGAAAACTCAAGTTAAGGAGAAAAGTTATAAAAAAAGGTGTTTATGTAGATTATTTATTATTTTAATGATCAAATGCAACAGACTCCAAGAACAAACAGAGACAGATCTGTTCCTGGTTCTTCTGATGTGGAAAACTGATTACTTTAAAATAATAAGCTGTTGTATTTTCTTATGTTTGGACTGGGACATGGCAGAGTAAAATTGGATCCAAGACAAAGACCAAGTCCGAGTAAAACTGCAGCCAAGACCGAGACCAGACCAAGACCGGTCTCGGTGCTACCACAGCAGTGTGCACAGTGCATTAGTTCCTGTTACGTACCAGGGATGGCTGGGGCTAAAATAAATACTGTTGGGTGTAGAAAACTGGAGAGTGGAGATGTGTTGCAGAAGAAACAGGTTTATTTACACAAAAAGGTAACTACACTAAAGCCATGTTTGTGGCTGTGCTCACCCCTGGGTGCAGCGGGAGCGGACGCAGCACTGAGGAGCTACACAACTGAACTCTAAACCTTTACACTGCAGAGAAACTACTCACCACAGAACTGAAGAGACTGACTCATAATGAATCCTCAAACTGCATTTCACACTGCAGTCTGCCACCTGTTAAATTAAATTAGCAATAAATGGGAAAAGACATTTAGCCTCATTTTTGTATCCAGCTTCAGGAGTGAGAAGTGGTTTCCGAGTGTGGGCTCCTGTGTAGCTCTGCCCAGAGTCAGCAGCAGCCGTCACTGCTAACGTCAGATGTTGGGGTTGCTGTATTTGCTGTCCCTTGGGTCGGTGGGCACTTAACCTGCTGCCCCACTGTGTCTGCAGAGAGGAGTGTGCATGAAACACAAACATGGCAACTACAGGAGAGAAAAGAGATGTTCTGGCCTGTGGTATCCTCAAAAGCATGGAGCCAGTGTTAGCACATATCACACAGTGTCCTAGAGTATCCAGAGCCATTCAGCTCTGTAACGCTTCAGCATCAGAAAAACCACAGCGTCCCATTCTCTCGTCTTATTCAGTCAGAGAATAACAGAAAAACCCATCTCTGACCTGAATCCTTCACACAGCTCTGAGAGTGTAGGCCCACAGAATGGAACCGGGTCCGAGATAATGTTCCAATTATTCCTGTAAATCCACCTGCGCCGCTCGAGCCTCTGTTCCTGCACAGACCTCGTGTTTATCGACATTATTCTGCTCCCTCTGTGCGGCTCGTATTCAGGGAGACGCTTTTCAGATGTAACAGGCAAACATGCAGAGGAATATTTCAGAATAAAAACACAGATTCTGGATGTGATGGTAAACTTTTGACCGCTATTGGATTTCTCTAAGTGCAAAAGTGCCCCTAACTTGTCGCGCTGTGACAGATTTTTCCAGTAAAATGTGATGAAAGTGTCGCTCCATGTGTCCCACTCAATACTCGCCTCAGCAGGGACTGACAGACGTTAACACTCAGCCTGGATTTATATTAACAACAGATTTAAAACAATATATCACAGGGTTTCTGAAATTAAAAAGTCTTAAATTTGCTGTGATGGGGATTAATAGGTCTTAAATACGTTTACCGTTGCTGATACGAGCGCAAGACCAAACTTTGTGGCACTCATTGTCACAAATGGCGAGCTTATGAAGACGTCAACAGCGCAGTGGGACTGGGAAAGAGCCCAGAGAGAGAGCCTTTAGAGTTCAGGAAACTACGTCATGAAGGGACCGCTGAGCGATGGGCGCACCACGTTTGGGTTCATAAACTGGCGCAATATAACAGAGCTGCATTAGTCATCACGGAAATTAAAATAATAAGCCTTGAAACAAGTTTTTTAACTGCTTTGTCTCTGGTGAATATTTATCACACACTAAACTATCTGAATACTTTACAGTCGTTAGTCTTTTGGAGTGCTCCCTCCAATTTTAATATCATGAAACTTCAATCATTTGTTAACTATCGGCCTTGAGAGGAGCACAGCAGCGCTCACTACACCACAGCATTACAGGAAGAAGAAGTTTAATTTGTTTCCTACTCTCCAGTTGAAGCCTAATGAAAATATCTTCTGTTCGTGTTCCTGACGTCGGTGAATGCTCTGTGGTGTGACGACACGTTCCAGATCTCTGTAAGAACAACTGGCCTCACCGCCTTACGTCTGCTGGACACACTTCCTTTCTTTTTTCCTTCTCACGTGGACAGGAGCTTGAACATAAACTACAGAATCAATCCCAGCTGAACTGTTAAAAAGTCCAACGGTTCTTGAACGATCTGGAAACGGCGTCCGGACGAGAAGTTTGGTGTAATTACTCAAACTGAGCATCTGCTATGGGAACATTCACAACACAAGACGTGGCATTTTTTAGACAATTGATTCTTGGTCAGGCCCCATGTGACTGAAGGGCCCCATCTTGTCTCAGTTTGGGCCCTTACTCTGCAGTTCATAGGAAACATCCAAAATCTCTTTATCTCAGCCTGAATAAAAAGATTGTTGTCATTTCTCTGGAACAGAAGCTCGGAGAACAGAGTCTGACAGAGTCTGACAGAGTCTGACAGAGTCTGACAGAGTCTGACAGAGTCTGACAGAGTCTGACTGAGTCTGACAGAGTCTGACAGAGTCTGACTGAGTCTGACAGAGTCTGACAGAGTCTGACAGAGTCTGACAGAGTCTGACAGAGTCTGGCTGAGTCTGGCTGAGTCTGACAGAGTCTGACAGAGTCTGACAGAGTCTGACAGAGTCTGACAGAGTCTGACAGAGTCTGACAGAGTCTGACAGAGTCTGACAGAGTCTGGCTGAGTCTGGCTGAGTCTGGCTGAGTCTGACAGAGTCTGACAGAGTCTGACAGAGTCTGACAGAGTCTGACAGAGTCTGACAGAGTCTGACAGAGTCTGACAGAGTCTGACAGAGTCTGACTCAACTCATCTTTAACTCTTCTCTGTCACAGTCTAACTCTTTGGTTTCTGCTTTAATCATCTTTACTTAAACAAATGGTTATATTAGAGTCATTTCTTTCATAAAAGCAAATCTGCCCTGCAGGTCCATCCTTCTGCTCCAGCGATGTCCAAACCTTTTTCAAACAGGGCCAGATTTGAAGATGTGCAAAGGTCCCTTCTGATTTTTTTCTAAGAACTCAATGCACACTGTGTTTTCTTTTCAAAAGCCAAATAACTATAATTTATTTTCTTTGACAACAAATTACAAAAAACAGTTCCAACAAAATAACATCTTTGAACATAAAAAACATCCTGCAGGTAATTTTTAGCTCAGCCTGATTTCATCAAATAATCCAAAACATAGAAGCCCTGGCCTTTTCTACAAATTGTTGTGTAATCTAGAGACACAACTGCAGTTATTTTCCAACCAACAAATTAGAGGACACAAGGTGTGTTGTAGTAGATAAGAAGCAAATATGTACAGATAATACAGATAACGCTACGTAAACACCGTCTGAAAATGCTGGTGGGCCGTTAACGATGCACTGAAGTCACGATGAGATTCACGATTTTCTGTTCATGATTATGATTTTTTTTTTTTTTTTTTTTTGCAGATTTAGTTGCAGTATAATTATGACCAAAATATTTTTTTACTGAGCCTATTTGTGTCTCTTTATCAAACTTAAATTGTTGTACATTTCATAATTACTGAGATGTAATTAAAAAAGTAGATATTAAAACAATAACATGTAAAAATATATAACATAATTTGTTAATGACTTTTATTAACATCTTTCTACTCTCGTCCAAAAACAGAGACACTTTAGCAGCGAGCACTGCACAGAGGAGCAGTTTGTTATAAGAAATATAAACTGGGCCTAATAAAAGTCAAGTTTTATAAAAAATATCAGTGAGGAAAGACTCATCCTCAGTAAAGACTCTGATCTCCATGGAAACGCTCCGGGGGAGGGGCCACTGAAACTTCAGATAAACTTTAGCTGTTGTTAGCCACTTAGCTTAGCTTTAGCTCGCTGCTAACAACAAGCTACTTTGTGAACGATGGTAAACGGAGCAAACAGGTGCAGCCTAAATAAAACCTTCAGATGTCTCTGTCCTGGGCTCAGTGTTGTTCCTCTGTGGGAGACGCAGCGAGGACAGAAAGTACACTCCTGGGCCGCTCCCAGTAATTAGTAAAAACTGTAGCCTTTTCACGTTCCCGGCACGTCGGGCAGTGATTTTATGAGTTCTGTAAACTAAAACTTGATATAAATGCATGTTTCTTTTGAGTAAAATGTCCAGGTAATGATGTCTAGCAGCAAACACCTGAGCCAGGTGACACCAGTGGCCTGCGCTGGATTAAAGGGACATCGCTATTCTTTTTTTCAAAATGTTTTTCTTTTGCATCAATTTTTAGCCAATTTACGAAGAGTTGTTACAGGCCTAGCCATTAGTAATACTTTTTGTTATGGAAGCTGAGGGCCAAACGAAATCTTGACCCGTGCCACAAATGGCCCCTGGGCCGCACTTTGGACCCGTGTGTGGTGCTCAGATGTTCTCTGTCGTGTCAGTGATGATGTGAGGGCCGCGTGCTGCTGTCACAGCTCCTCGTTTGTGTCTCGTGTTTATTCTGAGCGTGTTGTTGTAGTAAATGATCTCAGCCCAGGACACAGTCAGAGCTGTCAGTGTATCTCCTGTTCCCCGCTCTAATCTCCTCGTGTCAGACAGGAGCGCATCATTATCACTCAGAGAGAAACACTGTCAGGACATCAGCCTCTGTTTATAACTCAGAGAGAACTCTGGTCCCACCAAGGTCAGCTCGAGCAGTCAGAGGAGGAGAGGAACGAGATACTCTCCCACCTCAGACTCAACTTGGACGATGCCAAAAACAGACACAGTGTAAAATCATATTTAGTGGAAATGATCATCCTCCTGTGTTGTGGCTAATGCTGTTCTGCTCCAGATCACAGCTTAAATACTGACTGTGGAGTAGGGCTGTACGATATATCGCCAAATTATCGTTATCGCATTATCAGCAAACACAATATCTGTATCGCAATGAATCTAAATATATCAGCAATAACGCTGTGGTCTTCCATCTGACAGAGATTTACACTGAAGAATCATTTTCCACCAGAGCCTTAAAAGAACATGTGTTGTGACTAAATAAAAATGTTTAAAAAGTCCAGTTTTAGTGGTAATTTAATGAATTTAGTCCCAGCTTAGCCTTGTTTTATTCCTGGTTTAGTCTGTGTTAAGTTTGATTTTGTGGCTGTTTTGACTTGTAAATACAGGAACTTACATTTTTGTGAAATGTAGTGAATTTAACTTACTATGTTCCAAAAGTAGGCTCTATTTTCAAATATCGCAGTAATATCGTTATCGCAGTTTTCAACATAGTTATCAAATATCGCAGGTTTTCTCCACATCGTGCAGCCCTACTGTGGAGACTCGTGATTTAGTTTAATTTAGAGGCAGTTTTAGTCCTGGTTTAGTCCTGGTTTAGACCTGGTTTAGACCTGGTTTAGACCTGGTTTAGTCCTGGTTTACACCTGGTTTAGCCCTGGTTTAGTCCTGGTTTAGTCCTGGTTTAGACCTGGTTTAGTCCGGGTTTAGTCCTGGTTTAGTCCTGGTTTAGACCTGGTTTAGTCCTGGTTTAGACCTGGTTTAGTCCTGGTTTACACCTGGTTTAGCCCTGGTTTAGTCCTGGTTTAGTCCTGGTTTAGACCTGGTTTAGTCCGGGTTTAGTCCGGGTTTAGTCCTGGTTTAGTCCTGGTTTAGACCTGGTTTAGACCTGGTTTAGCCCTGGTTTAGTCCTGGTTTAGACCTGGTTTAGTCCTGGTTTAGTCCTGGTTTAGACCTGGTTTAGTCCTTGTTTAGACCTGCTTTAGTCCTGGTTTAGTCCTGGTTTAGTCCTGGTTTAGACCTGGTTTAGCCCTGGTTTAGACCTGGTTTAGTCCTGGTTTAGTCCTGGTTTAGTCCTGGTTTAGACCTGGTTTAGACCTGGTTTAGTCCTGGTTTAGTCCTGGTTTAGTCCTGGTTTAGTCCTGGTTTAGACCTGGTTTAGTCCTGGTTTAGTCCTGGTTTAGACCTGGTTTAGTCCTGGTTTAGACCTGGTTTAGACCTGGTTTAGTCCTGGTTTAGACCTGGTTTAGTCTTGGTTTAGACCTGGTTTAGACCTGGTTTAGACCTGGTTTAGACCTGGTTTAGTCCTGGTTTAGTCCTGGTTTAGACCTGGTTTAGACCTGGTTTAGTCCTGGTTTAGACCTGGTTTAGACCTGGTTTAGACCTGGTTTAGTCCTGGTTTAGACCTGGTTTAGACCTGGTTTAGTCCTGGTTTAGACCTGGTTTAGACCTGGTTTAGACCTGGTTTAGTCCTGGTTTAGACCTGGTTTAGTCCTGGTTTAGACCTGGTTTAGTCCTGGTTTAGTCCTGGTTTAGTCCTGGTTTAGTCCTGGTTTAGTCTTAGTTTAGACCTGGTTTAGTCCTGGTTTAGTCTTAGTTTAGACCTGGTTTAGACCTGGTTTAGTTCTGGTTTAGACCTGGTTTAGACCTGGTTTAGACCTGGTTTAGTCCTGGTTTAGTCCTGGTTTAGTCCTGGTTTAGTCTTGGTTTAGACCTGGTTTAGTCCTGGTTTAGACCTGGTTTAGTCCTGGTTTAGACCTGGTTTAGACCTGGTTTAGACCTGGTTTAGTTCTGGTTTAGACCTGGTTTAGACCTGGTTTAGACCTGGTTTAGTCCTGGTTTAGTCCTGGTTTAGTCCTGGTTTAGTCTTGGTTTAGACCTGGTTTAGTCCTGGTTTAGACCTGGTTTAGTCCTGGTTTAGACCTGGTTTAGACCTGGTTTAGACCTGGTTTAGTTCTGGTTTAGACCTGGTTTAGACCTGGTTTAGACCTGGTTTAGTCCTGGTTTAGTCCTGGTTTAGTCCTGGTTTAGACCTGGTTTAGACCTGGTTTAGTCCTGGTTTAGTCCTGGTTTAGTCCTGGTTTAGTCTTGGTTTAGACCTGGTTTAGTCCTGGTTTAGTCCTGGTTTAGTCTTGGTTTAGACCTGGTTTAGTCCTGGTTTAGTCCTGGTTTAGTCCTGGTTTAGACCTGGTTTAGACCTGGTTTAGTCCTGGTTTAGTCCTGGTTTAGTCCTGGTTTAGACCTGGTTTAGACCTGGTTTAGTCCTGGTTTAGACCTGGTTTAGTCCTGGTTTAGTCTTGGTTTAGACCTGGTTTAGTCCTGGTTTAGACCTGGTTTAGACCTGGTTTAGTTCTGGTTTAGACCTGGTTTAGACCTGGTTTAGACCTGGTTTAGTCCTGGTTTAGTCTTGGTTTAGACCTGGTTTAGTCCTGGTTTAGACCTGGTTTAGTCCTGGTTTAGTCCTGGTTTAGACCTGGTTTAGACCTGGTTTAGTCCTGGTTTAGACCTGGTTTAGTCCTGGTTTAGTCTTGGTTTAGACCTGGTTTAGTCCTGGTTTAGACCTGGTTTAGACCTGGTTTAGTTCTGGTTTAGACCTGGTTTAGACCTGGTTTAGACCTGGTTTAGTCCTGGTTTAGTCCTGGTTTAGTCCTGGTTTAGACCTGGTTTAGACCTGGTTTAGTCCTGGTTTAGTCCTGGTTTAGTCCTGGTTTAGTCTTGGTTTAGACCTGGTTTAGTCCTGGTTTAGTCCTGGTTTAGTCTTGGTTTAGACCTGGTTTAGTCCTGGTTTAGTCCTGGTTTAGTCCTGGTTTAGTCCTGGTTTAGACCTGGTTTAGACCTGGTTTAGTCCTGGTTTAGTCCTGGTTTAGTCTTGGTTTAGACCTGGTTTAGTCCTGGTTTAGACCTGGTTTAGACCTGGTTTAGTCCTGGTTTAGTCCTGGTTTAGTCTTGGTTTAGTCCTGGTTTAGTCCTGGTTTAGTCCTGGTTTAGTCTTGGTTTAGTCCTGGTTTAGTCCTGGTTTATGTTAGTCTAAAGCTGGACTCTAGTGACTGAGAGAATCAGAGCAAAGCCGTTCTGGTCGTCTCTAATTAAACCGGACTTACCGCGGCCCTCAGTCTTATTTTCTTTATAAAACCTAAACATGAGCCTAAGCCGGCGATAATGAGGAGGACAAAGAGGCCGCCGCCCGGTTTCTCTTCACTCAGCGAAAAATTAAAATCCTGTGAGCGGGAAGCGGCAGCGAGGCACTTTCCCAGCGCCGCCAGAGCCCAGAGGTTAGGTCGTTTAGGAAAATGCAACGCGAGTAAAAGTTTATCAGGAAACGCAGTAGAGAGGGGAGTTACTGCTGTTTACGCTGAAATACTGCAGTTCTCCGAGTATCAGCACTTACGGTAATGTGAGCTGTAAAACCGTAACTGTGGTACGAGCCGAGCACTTCATTTACGATGATAGAGAAGTCAGAGGAGATGTTTATAATGGAACACAGAGAGAGTGAACTATTATGTTTTAATAACACTTTTTAGAAGCACTTTTCTTCTTTTAGAGCTCTTTTGGTAGAACAGACGTGTTTTTTAAAGGATTGGACAAGGATTAAGATGATAAACAAAACAAAAAACAGCACCTGGCATAACAGGGCATCACAGTTCTTTTTGTAAATGTATACGTTGGGTTTTTCTGCCAGTGCTTGTTTCTGACGGAGTATAATCCTCTTAGACGTGACTGCGTTCTCAGTGTGTCCTGATCCTTCTCATTAACCCGGAGCTGAGGCTGAAGTCTTCTCTCTGAGTGTGATCCTGCAGATGATGGACGCGTTTCTTTATTAAAGCCTGAGTTACGGTCGCTGCCGTGGACGCTGTGTTACCTGGAGACAGTATCTGATGAAGCAGTGAAGGATTTCTGCTCTGTCTGAATGATCTGTGTGTTTTGTTTGTGCAGACTCAGCTGAACCTGCTCCTGGAGAAGCTGCGCAGCACGGTCAGTCCCTCGCTCACCTCCGCTCACCTCCGCTCACCTCCGCTCACCTCCGCTCACCTCCGCTCACCTCCGCTCACCTCCGCTCACCTCCGCTGTACCTGCAGCGCCGCACAAACTCCACAAACACACCACAAACCTTTAATTCTATGCAAATGATGTGAATACTCTTGAATACATTTGTAACTTTTAGATCAGATGTCGTTGTGTGAGGCAGGAGCTGACTGTTTTTAACAAAAGCAAATCCTGACACAGCAGTGTTTACGTTAAAGCTGCACCGATACTGATGTAAACAAAGTTCTGGCCGATAACTGATAAGATGAAGATGTTTTGTTTATCGTGTGTCTCACAAAACAAAAAACTGCTCTGCACTGAGTCTGAGTTTATCACATCCTCTGTGACTGTGACCAAGCTGTAAAGCAACCGGACAAAGGTCAGAAATCCCAAAAATAATCTTATTGGCCAACAATATATCGGCCTAAAATAGGTCAAATTAATTTAATGTTATAAAGAACAACCCTGGTTTAACCCCGGTTTAACCCCGGTCTAACCCTGGTTTAACCCCGGTTTAACCCCGGTTTGACCCCGGTTTAACCCCGGTTTAACCCCGTCAGTAAAGGTAAAAGTCTCACCTTGATCTTGTCCATGAGAGCGTCGATGGCCTGCTCCAGCTCCTGGATCTGTCGGCTCATCTCCAGTTTCCCCTCCTTCAGCCCGGACACCACTTCGTTAAAGCGTCCCATACGAGTCTTCAGGCTGCGCACCTTCACCAGGCCATCGATACTGAACACAACAACAACAACAACAACACAGTAAACAACAACAACAACACAGTAAACAACAAACACACAACACTGTCCCATTAAAGACCAACGCTGTCCCATTAAAGACTGTCCCATTAAAGACCAACGCTGTCCCATTAAAGACCAACGCTGTCCCATTAAAGACCAACGCTGTCCCATTAAAGACCAACACTGTCCCATTAAGGACCAACACTGTCCCATTAAAGACCAACGCTGTCCCATTAAAGACCAACGCTGTCCCATTAAAGACCAACGCTGTCCCATTAAAGACCAACGCTGTCCCATTAAAGACCAACGCTGTCCCATTAAAGACCAACGCTGTCCCATTAAAGACCAACACTGTCCCATTAAAGACCAACACTGTCCCATTAAAGACTGTCCCATTAAGGACCAACACTGTCCCATTAAAGACCAACACTGTCCCATTAAAGACCAACGCTGTCCCATTAAAGACCAACGCTGTCCCATTAAAGACCAACGCTGTCCCATTAAAGACCAACGCTGTCCCATTAAAGACCAACGCTGTCCCATTAAAGACCAACGCTGTCCCATTAAAGACCAACGCTGTCCCATTAAAGACCAACGCTGTCCCATTAAAGACCAACGCTGTCCCATTAAAGACCAACGCTGTCCCATTAAAGACCAACGCTGTCCCATTAAAGACCAACGCTGTCCCATTAAAGACCAACGCTGTCCCATTAAAGACCAACACTGTCCCATTAAAGACCAACACTGTCCCATTAAAGACTGTCCCATTAAAGACCAACACTGTCCCATTAAAGACCAACACTGTCCCATTAAAGACCAACACTGTCCCATTAAAGACCAACACTGTCCCATTAAAGACCAACGCTGTCCCATTAAAGACCAACGCTGTCCCATTAAAGACCAACGCTGTCCCATTAAAGACCAACGCTGTCCCATTAAAGACCAACACTGTCCCATTAAAGACCACCGCTGTCCCATTAAAGACCAACACTGTCCCATTAAAGACCAACACTGTCCCATTAAAGACCAACACTGTCCCATTAAAGACTATCCCATTAAAGACCAACGCTGTCCCATTAAAGACCAACGCTGTCCCATTAAAGACCAACACTGTCCCATTAAAGACCAACACTGTCCCATTAAAGACTGTCCCATTAAAGACCAACACTGTCCCATTAAAGACCAACGCTGTCCCATTAAAGACCAACGCTGTCCCATTAAAGACCAACACTGTCCCATTAAAGACCAACACTGTCCCATTAAAGACCAACGCTGTCCCATTAAAGACCAACACTGTCCCATTAAAGACTGTCCCATTAAAGACCAACACTGTCCCATTAAAGACCAACGCTGTCCCATTAAAGACCAACGCTGTCCCATTAAAGACCAACACTGTCCCATTAAAGACCAACACTGTCCCATTAAAGACCAACACTGTCCCATTAAAGACCAACGCTGTCCCATTGACTTCCATTATAAAGTAATTTTATTCTCCTGCTTTACTTTGGACACAGTGTAATGTGATATCTGTAAACGCCGTCTTAGCCGTGCTTCTTACTTTAAATTTACTCTTGGTGCGTGCGGAAAGCTAAATATTTATAAAACACAACACAAACACTAAATGTTTATAAAACAAGTCCTTGAGTTTGCTTTCAGTTTTTTTATTATAAGTATTTTTCTGTTTTTGGGAGGAGGTGCTCGGTGTAAACGTTTAGACCAAAAACCGTGACTAACGCTAACACCGTCCTGGATCTCTCTCATAAATCTCATGCTAATGTGGCTCTGATGTTGAGGTACGGACCTTAACCTTCACGTCTGGTCCGGTTTATGGTTATGACGCGGTTAACCTTTCCTCCTCCTCCTCCTCACACAGATGTTTGTCCTCTGGATCCAGCTTTAAAACTCCTCCAAACACAGAATACCACAGAGAAAACACCGCTCACAGCGCGGAGACGAAAGGTCAGGACAGTATTTTTCGAGCTGCAGGAGTCTGGAGGAAGTTCTTGTGTAGTAGCAGCTGGTTTGGGCTGCAATGGGCTTCTTATATTCTTTATTAGACCGCTATAAGGCCCTGTTGTCGTTATTGTTCGGTGCATCATGTTGAAATTATAAACTGTTATGGCAGGATAAAACTGGTTATACACTGCCTGGCCTAAATCATCACCTGGATTTAACTAAGCAACAGGTGAGAGATAATTACTGCATGGATGATTATGTTTCAGAGTTATTTAACCCTCACTGAAGCAGCGAGCAGCTTCTCATTTCTTAAAAAAACCTGGTGAAAGACAGATCTTGCTAATCTGTTTCAGAGCAGGTCACATTATTGGCACGCATCAAGTAAAGAAAACATTTACAGAGATTTCTGAAACTACCACGGTTGGGTTAAGAACTGTCCAGTGCTTTATTAAAAACGGGAAGGTGGTTAGTGGGGAACCATCGTCTCTGAGGATTAAATCCTGACCAGTCCTGATCAGTGATTGGTTAAACGTTTGGTAAAATCACATCATAAAAAACCACAGCAGGACTCAGGGCTGTGTTTGAGAGACAGAGCATTTCACACAGGAGCAGTGTTTGGTTAAACCCTGTGTATGCATTCGATTCTTTATTAAACTGATTTATGTTCTAGAGCTGCACGATACTGGAGAAAACCTGCGATATTCGATAACTATGTTGAAAACTGCGATAACGATATTACTGCGATATTTGAAAATAGAGCCTACTTTTGGAACATAGTAAGTTAAATTCACTACATTTCACAAAAATGTAAGTTCCTGTATTTCCAAGTCAAAACAGCCACAAAATCCAAACTTAACACAGACTAAACCAGGAATAAAACAAGGCTAAGCTGGGACTAAATTAATTAAATTACCACTAAAACTGGACTTTTTAAACATTTTTATTTAGTCACAACACATGTTCTTTTAAGGCTCTGGTGGAAAATGATTCTTCAGTGTAAATCTCTGTCAGATGGAGACCACAGCGTTATTGTGATATATTATTAGATTCTTGTGTTTGCTGATATTGCGATAAGGATAATTTTGCGATATATTGTGCAGCCCTAATATGTTACTCCTATTGTTACTGTAAAATGTAAAACTGGTTATATATTAAAACAGTTTTTCCCAACCGGGGCACAGGGACCCCTAGTGGTACGCGAGCACCTTTGCAGGAGATACTTGGAGATATTTCATTATCATTTATTTCCCAGATGACAGGAAAACATCAGCGATCTTTCCCGATCATATGAAAATATTTTGTTACATATTTTAGGTTTAATAGCTTGTTTCAAATTTCAAAGTTATTTAAATGAAATTATTTTTCTGAGTAAATTTTATCCTGAGTTTATAATTTATTTCAATACATTTTTCCACTTTTCTGATTGCAGAATCAGCAATGCATGTTTACAGAAAAATAAAATAAATAAACAACTGGATATTACTTTCAATATATTTTTTATATTGAATAAATCAGCTGCACCATTGTTATCAGTAAAACTAATATTTAATTTAAACATATTTACATCATATCTGGGAAAACCTGGGTAATTCTTTGATATGAAATATAAACAATATATACTGCTCATAGCATCTTTAAATTTATTTTGAATATAGAATATACAGTAAAATAAGTAAATGTAATTGGGGTTTATTTGTTTTATTTTTATTTTATTATTTAAAGGGAGTAGTAGTTTGTTTATTAAGTATGTATAGAATATCTTTGTTCTGGTAAACTCAGATGTTATGGCTCTGTGTTAAAG
>CM036257.1:32871023-32933523 GCA_020698575.1 Bostrychus sinensis
CTCCCCCCCATACCACCCGTACCCTAACCAGCAGCCCTCCGCCTCCCTCCCTCCCCCTCGCGCGGCCTCCCTCTGTCTCCCCCTCCCCCCTCCCCTTCTCCTGCTCTCCTCGTCCCCGCCCATGGCTCCCCCTCTGCGCCCCTCCCCCCCGGCCCACGAGCCCGCCGTACGCTCGCCCACGCGGCCTCCTACCTTCTCCTCCCTCATCCCCCTTCTTCTCTCGGCCCGCCCCTCCGTCGCTCTCTCCCTTGTTTACTACCTGCGGCAGTTCTCCCCATCCCCCCCCCCCTTCAAAACTCTCGCCCGGCCCTGCTCCTCCCAACCCATGTCCCAGCCCCCTTTGCCTTCTCAAGACAGCAAATGCAAAGTGAGAAGCAAGGGAGAACAGAATAGGATGAACGTTCACTATAAAGGAGAGCATAAGTCAAGGACAGCGCCATGACAATATCAGCATGAGTGTAATGTTCCCTTTGATAAGTTTTCCCTCCGCTTTTTGGCCCCCACAGCTAACCAATTTTTAACTCTTTTTTCGTTTGGATTTGTTGTGTAGTTTATTTGATATCTGTTAAACCGGGGTTAAACCGGGGTTAAACCGGGGTTAAACCAGGACTAAACCGGGGTTAAACCAGGGTTAAACCAGGGTTAAACCAGGACTAAACCGGGGTTAAACCGGGGTTAAACCGGGGTCAAACCGGGGTTAAACCAGGACTAAACCGGGGTTAAACCGAGGTTAAACCGGGGTTAAACCGGGGTTAAACCGGGGTTAAACCGGGGTCAAACCGGGGTCAAACCGGGGTCAAACCGGGGTTAAACCGGCACTAGAGGTTGACTGATGTGACCTCTAACCAGGACTGTTAGATGGACACTGCTCAGTTTTAAATGGTTGTCTCTGTGAGCTGCTCCTGTCTGCTCCTCCAGATTCCTGTAGAGTCTAAATAATCAATCATGTGAGTAAAGCGCCGAGAGCTGGCCCTCCCCGCTGACCTGTGAAATACCGCTGTCCCCTTCAGAGACCCGTCCTGTCAGAGACATGAATGCCACGTCGTCGTCCTGTCCCGTCCCGGAGTTTTCTGTCCCGCGTGTCCTCTCGGGGGACAGCTGTTTGTCCGTGTAAATGTCAGCGCGCCTGTCGTCCGCAGAGCGACGGCAGAGTCCGCGGCAGACGCTCGTTAATATTCATGAGGCGTTTACGGCTCGTTAATATTCACGAGGAGCGGTCACGCCTCGGCTCAGTCTCAGGAGCTGGAGAAATGGGGCATGAGATCGCTCCGAGGTGGTCCTGAGCCGGTCCTGAGCCGGTCCTGAGCCGGTCCTGAGCCGGTCCTGAGCCGGTCCTGAGCCGGACTCGAGGATCTGAGGGTGACCCAGAGTTCAACAGGAAACACTCAGGGTTTACCTCACAGGACACGAGCAGAGGTTAAAGGGAGGCCGCGCAGCTTCTGGACCTCAGTCAGAGTCAGACTGAAGAAGCTGCTGCAGCTGAATAAAGCCTCTGCAGCGCCCCCTGGTGTATTTTGGTTAAAAACCAGCCTTGTAGGAATGGGAGAACCGACCCAGTGTTCCTGCAGTCTTGGGTCTCAGGCTACAGATGGATTTATTTCTCAGATGTTGGTCAGAGCGGAGCGGCCGAAAGCCAGAGGACGCCTTTGTACAGAGACGAGGAGAAAACCTGGCTGTGTCCGAACGTCCTGCCTTACCTCTGCAGAGGTCGCTCCCATCTGCAGAGGTCTCTCCCATCTGCAGAGGTCTCTCCCATCTGCAGAGGTCTCTCCCATCTGCAGAGGTCTCTCCCATCTGCAGAGGTCGCTCCCATCTGCAGAGGTCTCTCCCATCTGCAGAGGTCTCTCCCATCTGCAGAGGTCGCTCCCATCTGCAGAGGTCGCTCCCATCTGCAGAGGTCGCTCCCATCTGCAGAGGTCTCTCCCATCTGCAGAGGTCGCTCCCATCTGCAGAGGTCGCTCCCATCTGCAGAGGTCTCTCCCATCTGCAGAGGTCTCTCCCATCTGCAGAGGTCTCTCCCATCTGCAGAGGTCGCTCCCATCTGCAGAGGTCTCTCCCATCTGCAGAGGTCTCTCCCATCTGCAGAGGTCGCTCCCATCTGCAGAGGTCTCTCCCATCTGCAGAGGTCTCTCCCATCTGCAGAGGTCTCTCCCATCTGCAGAGGTCTCTCCCATCTGCAGAGGTCTCTCCCATCTGCAGAGGTCTCTCCCATCTGCAGAGGTCGCTCCCATCTGCAGAGGTCTCTCCCATCTGCAGAGGTCGCTCCCATCTGCAGCGCCTTGAGTTATTGAGTTTTTGCAGCATTTTATTTTATTATTTACAGTGTATTTGTTTAAAAATATAACTTTAAAACACTTTTTAGCCAATAGTCAGTGTCTGTTGTAATGTTTTTATAGAAATATATGGAGAAAAACATGAAAATAAAATTTGTGATGGACTGAAGTTGTATTGTTGGGGTCTGTGTGGGATTTTGGTAAATTTAAGGAGAACTGTGACGCTCCTGACTTTGGGAATGGCTGCTTTAAACGTAAATATATTCTTATATGAACACTGCAGCGCTGCTCACAAACATGGCGTCATGTTATGGGACTGAAGAGAAGCCGGTCCTGGGGTGAGGCTGGTTAACCGACAGAGAAAGGGCACAGTGACAGGAAGGTGAGGATCCAGAGGAGGTCAGGGACCGGGGCCTGAATATGGAGATAAATGTTAATATATGTGTATGGAATATGTATGAGGCGGGGCTGAGGTGTGCTCCTGCTGCTGAACTTTACAGAAAAAACAAACCTCCACCTCCAGTTTTTATTTGTTTTTTATATTGTACGGCCCTTGTATGGAGCAAAGTGTAACGCTTATTAAAAACCAATAAGAAACCGCTTTGATCTCCAGAAGAGTTTGGAAGTGCGAGGCCTGACTTTGGCTCTGTTTTGTGATTTGTGAATAAAACTTTTTGTCTCTGGTGTCTTCTGTGTCCCCAGCGCGTGGTGATGTCCCGGATCGACATCGACCACGAGTACAAGGCTCTGGTGGGACGCTCGGAGAAACTGCTGAGCAACATGCAGAAGCAGAAGAAGGAGGAGGAGGAGCGGGAGCGACTCCGCAAGATCCAGGAGGAGATGGAGAAAGAGAGGAAGAGGAGAGAGGAGGAGGAGAGGAGACGGCAGCAGGAGGAGGACGACAGGAAGCTGTGAGTATTTCTGTAAAATATATACACTACTGAGAGGAGGAGGAGAGAGGAGGAGGAGGAGGAGGAGAGGAGGAGGAGGAGGTGAGGCTATGAGTATTTCTGTAAAATATATACACTACTGAGAGGAGGAGGAGAGAGGAGGAGGAGGAGAGGAGGAGGAGAGGAGGCTGTGAGTATTTCTGTAAAATATATACGCTACTGAGAGGAGGAGAGGAGAGGAGGAGGAGGAGGGGAGGAGGAGGAGGAGGAGGAGGCTGTGAGTATTTCTGTAAAATATATACGCTACTGAGAGGAGGAGGAGAGAGGAGGAGGAGGAGGAGGAGAGGAGGAGGAGGAGGTGAGGCTATGAGTATTTCTGTAAAATATATACACTACTGAGAGGAGGAGGAGAGAGGAGGAGGAGGAGAGGAGGAGGAGAGGAGGCTGTGAGTATTTCTGTAAAATATATACGCTACTGAGAGGAGGAGAGGAGAGGAGAGGAGGAGGAGGAGGAGGAGAGAGGAGGCTGTGAGTATTTCTGTAAAATATATACGCTACTGAGAGGAGGAGAGGAGAGGAGGAGGAGGAGGAGGAGGAGGAGGAGGGGGAGGAGGAGGGGGAGGAGGAGGAGAGGAGGAGGAGGAGGAGGAGGAGGAGGAGGGGGAGGAGGAGGGAGGGAGGAGGAGGCTATAAAACGTAAGAAGCCAGGGCAGAGAGGAGGAGCTCCCTGTGGTCTCCTCTCAGTTCGGGGCAGAACCACAGCAGCGACCTCAGGAGTAACTCACTCACACAGGAGGCAAGGCCCAAGGACACTGGAGCAGGGATCGTACCCACAACCTTCTGTTAGTGCAGTGTTTCCCAACCAGGGGTACGGGGACCCCTAGGGGTACGTGGGAATATTTCATAATTAACTTCCTTGAGTAGATGATATCTTTTCATATTGAACTATTAAACTCTGGCTGATAAAGGAGGTGAAAAACATTAGTTATTTTATTTTGTTAGATAATTTATAAAGACAGTAGCTTGTTTCAAAGACTTATTGACATTATTTAAATTTTTCTTTTTTTGTAAATTTTTATTGTTAATTTTTGTGAGTTTAATTTACATTAATAATTTTTTAAAAGTTTATTTTAACATAAAATATAAAGTAAAATGAGTATAATTGGAGTTTATATTGTTATAATTTTAATTTTAAAGACAGATTTTTATTATTTATCTTTAAGTTGAGTTTACAAAAAAAGTTCATGAGAATTAGTATTTACAATAAATAAATGCCTTTTTTAAAAATCTTTTTGAAGAATTATCAACATAAAAGTCAGGAGGTGAGTGGGTGACCTCACATTAATGCATTCACATCTCCTGCTTAAACATTCAATTATTTACTAATACCCTGACCCTGAGTGGACTGCCCCCTCCCCACTCACTGCGTCCCTGGCAGAGTTTACAGTTTCTGACCTGAACCCGAGCCCAGGTTCTGGTTCTGGTTCTGGTTCTGGTTCTGGTTGGAGTGGATTGTTTGTGCAGATCAGAGAGTTGTCAGTGTTTCCTCTTCTTTTACGTAACCCACAGCCGCTCCACATGAACCAGGCCTGAACAGGTTTGTAGAGGACTCTCTCCATCACAGAAGTACACAGAACAAAGCTAAAAGCAGGTACTTTTACTGCGGAGAGTGGTACTTCTGTGTACTGACCCCACTGCTGCTGCTGTTAGTGAGTGATCGTGGCTCTGTAGCAGGATCAGGGCAGGACGTCGCTTGTTTTTAGGCTTTTTTCAGCTTTGTTGGATCGAGGAGTGACAGGAAGTCATGGGGGAGAGATCAGAGAGTGTCAGAGTCCGGACTCGAACCCTCAACGCTAAGGCAGGCTGTAGTCGCCCTGTGTACGCCGCAGCTGTACCGACTGAGCCACACTGCGGCGTACGTTTGAGTAAAACAGCTGAGTATGTATCTGAGTATATGTGAGTATGTATCCGAGTATATGTGAGTATGTATCTGAGTATATGTGAGTATGTATCTGAGTATATCTGAGTATGTATCCGAGTATATGTGAGTATGTATCTGAGTATGTATCTGAGTATATGTGAGTACGTATCTGAGTATATGTGAGTATGTATCTGAGTATATGTGAGTATGTATCTGAGTATATCTGAGTATGTATCCGAGTATATGTGAGTATGTATCTGAGTATACCTGAGTATGTATCTGAGTATATGTGAGTATGTATCTGAGTATATGTGAGTATGTATCTGAGTATATCTGAGTATGTATCTGAGTATATGTGAGTATGTATCTGAGTATATGTGAGTATGTATCTGAGTATGTATCTGAGTATATGTGAGTACGTATCTGAGTATATGTGAGTATGTATCTGAGTATATGTGAGTATGTATCTGAGTATATCTGAGTATGTATCCGAGTATATGTGAGTATGTATCTGAGTATACCTGAGTATGTATCTGAGTATATGTGAGTATGTATCTGAGTATATGTGAGTATGTATCTGAGTATATCTGAGTATATGTGAGTATGTATCTGAGTATATCTGAGTATGTATCTGAGTATATGTGAGTATGTATCTGAGTATATCTGAGTATATGTGAGTATGTATCTGAGTATATGTGAGTATGTATCTGAGTATATGTGAGTATGTATCTGAGTATATGTGAGTATGTATCTGAGTATATCTGAGTATATGTGAGTATGTATCTGAGTATATGTGAGTATGTATCCGAGTATATGTGAGTATGTATCTGAGTATATCTGAGTATGTATCTGAGTATATGTGAGTATGTATCTGAGTATATGTGAGTATGTATCTGAGTATATGTGAGTATGTATCCGAGTATATGTGAGTATGTATCTGAGTATATCTGAGTATATGTGAGTATGTATCTGAGTATATGTGAGTATGTATCCGAGTATATGTGAGTATGTATCTGAGTATACCTGAGTATGTATCTGAGTATATGTGAGTATGTATCTGAGTATATGTGAGTATGTATCTGAGTATATCTGAGTATGTATCTGAGTATATGTGAGTATGTATCTGAGTATATCTGAGTATATGTGAGTATGTATCTGAGTATATGTGAGTATGTATCTGAGTATATCTGAGTATATGTGAGTATGTATCTGAGTATATCTGAGTATGTATCTGAGTATATGTGAGTATGTATCTGAGTATATCTGAGTATATGTGAGTATGTATCTGAGTATATGTGAGTATGTATCTGAGTATATGTGAGTATGTATCTGAGTATATGTGAGTATGTATCTGAGTATATCTGAGTATATGTGAGTATGTATCTGAGTATATGTGAGTATGTATCCGAGTATATGTGAGTATGTATCTGAGTATATGTAAGTATGTATCCGAGTATATGTGAGTATGTATCCGAGTATATCTGAGTATGTATCCGAGTATATGTGAGTATGTATCTGAGTATACCTGAGTATGTATCTGAGTATATGTGAGTATGTATCTGAGTATATGTGAGTATGTATCCGAGTATATGTGAGTATGTATCTGAGTATATGTGAGTATATGTGAGTATGTATCTGAGTATATGTGAGTATATGTGAGTATGTATCTGAGTATATGTGAGTATATGTGAGTATGTATCTGAGTATATGTGAGTATGTATCCGAGTATATGTGAGTATGTATCCGAGTATATCTGAGTATGTATCCGAGTATATGTGAGTATGTATCTGAGTATACCTGAGTATGTATCTGAGTATATGTGAGTATGTATCTGAGTATATGTGAGTATGTATCCGAGTATATGTGAGTATGTATCTGAGTATATGTGAGTATATGTGAGTATGTATCTGAGTATATGTGAGTATGTATCCGAGTATATGTGAGTATGTATCTGAGTATATGTGAGTATATGTGAGTATGTATCCGAGTATATCTGAGTATGTATCCGAGTATATGTGAGTATGTATCTGAGTATACCTGAGTATGTATCTGAGTATATGTGAGTATGTATCTGAGTATATGTGAGTATGTATCCGAGTATATGTGAGTATGTATCTGAGTATACCTGAGTATATGGGAGTATGTATCTGAGTATATGTGAGTATATCTGAGTATGTATCTGAGTATATCTGAGTATATGTGAGTATGTATCTGAGTATACCTGAGTATATCTGAGTATGTATCTGAGTATATGTGAGTATATGTGAGTATGTATCTGAGTATATGTGAGTATGTATCTGAGTATATGTAAGTATGTATCCGAGTATATGTGAGTATGTATCCGAGTATATCTGAGTATGTATCCGAGTATATGTGAGTATGTATCTGAGTATACCTGAGTATGTATCTGAGTATATGTGAGTATGTATCTGAGTATATGTGAGTATGTATCCGAGTATATGTGAGTATGTATCTGAGTATATGTGAGTATATGTGAGTATGTATCTGAGTATATGTGAGTATATGTGAGTATGTATCTGAGTATATGTGAGTATATGTGAGTATGTATCTGAGTATATGTGAGTATGTATCCGAGTATATGTGAGTATGTATCCGAGTATATCTGAGTATGTATCCGAGTATATGTGAGTATGTATCTGAGTATACCTGAGTATGTATCTGAGTATATGTGAGTATGTATCTGAGTATATGTGAGTATGTATCCGAGTATATGTGAGTATGTATCTGAGTATATGTGAGTATATGTGAGTATGTATCTGAGTATATGTGAGTATGTATCCGAGTATATGTGAGTATGTATCTGAGTATATGTGAGTATATGTGAGTATGTATCCGAGTATATCTGAGTATGTATCCGAGTATATGTGAGTATGTATCTGAGTATACCTGAGTATGTATCTGAGTATATGTGAGTATGTATCTGAGTATATGTGAGTATGTATCCGAGTATATGTGAGTATGTATCTGAGTATACCTGAGTATATGGGAGTATGTATCTGAGTATATGTGAGTATATCTGAGTATGTATCTGAGTATATCTGAGTATATGTGAGTATGTATCTGAGTATACCTGAGTATATCTGAGTATGTATCTGAGTATATGTGAGTATATGTGAGTATGTATCTGAGTATATGTGAGTATATGTGAGTATGTATCTGAGTATATCTGAGTATATGTGAGTATGTATCTGAGTATATGTGAGTATGTATCTGAGTATATGTGAGTATGTATCCGAGTATATGTGAGTATGTATCTGAGTATATGTGAGTATGTATCCGAGTATATGTGAGTATGTATCCGAGTATATGTGAGTATATGTGAGTATGTATCTGAGTATATGTGAGTATGTATCTGAGTATATCCGAGTATATCTGAGTATGTATCTGAGTATATGTGAGTATGTATCCGAGTATATGTGAGTATGTATCCGAGTATACCTGAGTATGTATCTGAGTATATGTGAGTATATGTGAGTATGTATCTGAGTATATGTGAGTATGTATCCGAGTATACCTGAGTATGTATCCGAGTATATCTGAGTATGTATCCGAGTATCTGCCGTACCTCTGTGGTGGCAGGTCCCAGGTCTGCTTCAGATATTTTTATTCTTCACTGCTCTCCATGAACTCAGAGGCTTCAGAAGTAAAACAGGTCTGAACCCTGACAGAGTCACCGCTGCTCAGATTCTTACTGCGGCGTTTACCTCTGTTCCATAGGTCCAACTGTCAGAACCAGGTCAGAACCAGGTCAGAACCAGCCCAGAACCAGGTCAGAACCAGTCCAGAACCAGGTCAGAACCAGGTCAGAACCAGGTCAGAACCAGGTCAGAACCCGGTCAGGATCAGGTCAGGATCAGGTCAGAACCAGGTCAGAACCAGGTCAGAACCAGCCCAGAACCAGGTCAGAACCAGGTCAGAACCCGGTCAGGATCAGGTCAGAACCAGCCCAGAACCAGTCCAGAACCAGGTCAGAACCAGGTCAGAACCAGCCCAGAACCAGGTCAGAACCAGGTCAGAACCAGCCCAGAACCAGGTCAGAACCAGTCCAGAACCAGGTCAGAACCAGCCCAGAACCAGGTCAGAACCAGGTCAGAACCAGCCCAGAACCAGGTCAGAACCAGCCCAGAACCAGGTCAGAACCAGGTCAGAACCCGGTCAGGATCAGGTCAGAACCAGCCCAGAACCAGTCCAGAACCAGGTCAGAACCAGGTCAGAACCAGCCCAGAACCAGGTCAGAACCAGGTCAGAACCAGCCCAGAACCAGGTCAGAACCAGCCCAGAACCAGGTCAGAACCAGGTCAGAACCAGGTCAGAACCAGCCCAGAACCAGTCCAGAACCAGGTCAGAACCAGCCCAGAACCAGGTCAGAACCAGGTCAGAACCAGCCCAGAACCAGGTCAGAACCAGCCCAGAACCAGGTCAGAACCCGGTCAGGATCAGGTCAGAACCAGGTCAGAACCAGGTCAGAACCAGGTCAGAACCCGGTCAGGATCAGGTCAGAACCAGGTCAGAACCAGGTCAGAACCCGGTCAGGATCAGGTCAGGATCAGGTCAGAACCAGGTCAGAACCAGGTCAGAACCAGGTCAGAACCAGCCCAGAACCAGGTCAGAACCAGGTCAGAACCAGGTCAGAACCCGGTCAGGATCAGGTCAGAACCAGGTCAGAACCCGGTCAGGATCAGGTCAGGATCAGGTCAGAACCAGGTCAGAACCAGGTCAGAACCAGTCCAGAACCAGGTCAGAACCAGGTCAGAACCAGCCCAGAACCAGGTCAGAGCCAGGTCAGAACCAGGTCAGAACCAGGATCAGTGGTCTGACTAACGACATAAACAGTGCAATGCAATAAGTTTAAATGGCAAATTCTGTGCCATTGCGAGATAGGTCCAAAGATACTGACTCCAGCCACTAGGGGCCGGTAAAGAAACAGAAGATTTGTTTTAGTGGATTCTTTACCAGTGTGAGATTTTAGGGCTTTAGAGCATTTACCCCTGAACTAGAAGATCCCTGTTTTGGATCTGGTTTAAATCCAGTTTGGTCCTGGTTTAGACTTGGTTTAAACCTGGTTAGTCCTGTATTTGTCCTGGGTTAGCCTTGGTTTAGTCCTGGTTTGAGTCCAGGTCTCAGCTCTGTGTTTTTTCCTTGTTGCGGGAGAATTATCGTCTCGTGTGTGATTAATATTTTTAGTTTTTGTCCTGGTCCCATTAACGCCTCTGAGCAGAATCACACTCAGAGAAGAAGGTGAGACTCAGAGCAGAGCCGCTTCACTCAACAAACACCAAAACACTAAAACACTCAAATACTCAAACACTCAAACACTAAAACACTCAAATACTCAAATACTCAAATACTCAAATACTCAAACACTAAAACACTCAAACACTCAAACACTAAAACACTCAAATACTCAAACACTCAAACACCAAAACACTAAAACACTCAAATACTCACACTCAAACACTAAAACACTCAAATACTCAAATACTCAAACACTAAAACACTCAAATACTCAAACACTCAAACACTAAAACACTCAAATACTCAAACACTCAAACACTAAAACACTCAAATACTCAAACACTAAAATACTCAAATACTCAAACACCAAAACACTCAAATACTCAAACACTCAAACACTAAAACACTCAAATACTCAAATACTCAAACACCAAAACACTAAAACACTCAAATACTCAAACACTCAAACACTAAAACACTCAAATACTCAAATACTCAAACACTAAAACACTCAAATACTCAAATACTCAAACACTCAAATACTCAAACACTAAAACACTCAAATACTCAAACACTCAAACACTAAAACACTCAAATACTCAAATACTCAAACACTAAAACACTCAAATACTCAAATACTCAAACACTCAAATACTCAAATACTCAAACACTCAAACACTCAAATACTCAAACACTCAAACACTAAAACACTCAAATACTCAAACACTCAAACACTAAAACACTCAAATACTCAAACACTAAAATACTCAAATACTCAAACACCAAAACACTCAAATACTCAAACACTCAAACACTAAAACACTCAAATACTCAAATACTCAAACACCAAAACACTAAAACACTCAAATACTCAAACACTCAAACACTAAAACACTCAAATACTCAAACACTCAAACACTAAAACACTCAAATACTCAAACACTCAAACACTAAAACACTCAAATACTCAAATACTAAAACACTCAAATACTCAAATACTCAAACACTAAAACACTCAAATACTCAAATACTCAAACACTCAAATACTCAAACACTAAAACACTCAAATACTCAAATACTCAAACACTCAAATACTCAAACACTAAAACACTCAAATACTCAAACACTAAAACACTCAAACACTCAAATACTCAAACACTAAAACACTCAAATACTCAAATACTCAAACACTCAAATACTCAAACACTAAAACACTCAAATACTCAAATACTCAAACACTAAAACACTCAAATACTCAAATACTCAAACACTCAAATACTCAAACACTAAAACACTCAAATACTCAAACACTAAAACACTCAAATACTCAAACACTAAAACACTCAAATACTCAAACACTAAAACACTCAAACACTCAAATACTCAAATACTCAAACACTAAAACACTCAAACACTCAAACACTAAAACACTCAAATACTCAAATACTCAAACACTAAAACACTCAAATACTCAAACACTAAAACACTCAAATACTCAAACACTAAAACACTCAAACACTCAAATACTCAAATACTCAAACACTAAAACACTCAAATACTCAAATACTCAAACACTCAAATACTCAAACACTCAAACACTAAAACACTCAAATACTCAAACACTCAAACACTAAAACACTCAAATACTCAAATACTCAAATACTCAAACACTAAAACACTAAAACACTCAAATACTCAAACACTAAAACACTAAAATACTCAAACACTCAAACACTAAAACACTCAAATACTCAAACACTCAAACACTAAAACACTCAAATACTCAAATACTCAAATACTCAAACACTAAAACACTAAAACACTCAAATACTCAAATACTCAAACACTCAAATACTCAAACACTCAAACACTAAAACACTCAAATACTCAAACACTCAAACACTAAAACACTCAAATACTCAAATACTCAAATACTCAAACACCAAAACACTCAAACACTCAAATACTCAAACACTAAAACACTCAAATACTCAAACACTAAAACACTAAAACACTCAAATACTCAAACACTAAAACACTCAAATACTCAAACACTAAAACACTCAAATACTCAAACACTCAAACACTAAAACACTCAAACACTCAAATACTCAAATACTCAAATACTCAAACACTAAAACACTAAAACACTCAAATACTCAAACACTAAAACACTAAAATACTCAAACACCAAAACACTAAAACACTCAAACACTAAAACACTCAAATACTCAAACACTCAAACACTAAAACACTCAAATACTCAAATACTCAAACACTAAAACACTCAAATACTCAAATACTCAAATACTCAAACACTCAAACACTAAAACACTCAAATACTCAAACACTCAAATACTCAAACACTCAAACACTAAAACACTCAAACACTCAAATACTCAAATACTCAAACACTAAAACACTCAAATACTCAAACACTAAAACACTCAAATACTCAAACACTCAAACACTAAAACACTCAAATACTCAAATACTCAAACACTAAAACACTCAAATACTCAAATACTCAAATACTCAAACACTAAAACACTCAAACACTCAAATACTCAAATACTCAAACACTAAAACACTCAAATACTCAAATACTCAAACACTAAAACACTAAAACACTCAAATACTCAAATACTCAAACACTAAAACACTAAAATACTCAAATACTCAAACACTCAAATACTCAAACACTAAAACACTCAAATACTCAAACACTAAAACACTCAAACACTCAAATACTCAAACACTAAAACACTCAAATACTCAAATACTCAAACACTCAAATACTCAAACACTAAAACACTCAAATACTCAAATACTCAAACACTAAAACACTCAAATACTCAAATACTCAAACACTCAAACACTCAAATACTCAAACACTAAAACACTCAAATACTCAAACACTAAAACACTCAAATACTCAAACACTAAAACACTCAAATACTCAAACACTAAAACACTCAAATACTCAAACACTAAAACACTCAAACACTCAAATACTCAAATACTCAAACACTAAAACACTCAAACACTAAAACACTCAAATACTCAAATACTCAAACACTAAAACACTCAAATACTCAAACACTAAAACACTCAAATACTCAAACACTAAAACACTCAAACACTCAAATACTCAAATACTCAAATACTCAAACACTAAAACACTCAAATACTCAAATACTCAAACACTCAAATACTCAAACACTCAAACACTAAAACACTCAAATACTCAAACACTCAAACACTAAAACACTCAAATACTCAAATACTCAAATACTCAAACACTAAAACACTCAAATACTCAAATACTCAAACACTAAAACACTAAAACACTCAAATACTCAAACACTAAAACACTAAAACACTCAAATACTCAAACACTAAAACACTAAAATACTCAAACACCAAAACACTCAAACACTCAAATACTCAAACACTCAAATACTCAAACACTCAAACACTAAAACACTCAAATACTCAAACACTCAAACACTAAAACACTCAAATACTCAAATACTCAAATACTCAAACACTAAAACACTCAAATACTCAAATACTCAAACACTAAAACACTAAAACACTCAAATACTCAAACACTAAAACACTCAAATACTCAAACACTAAAACACTCAAATACTCAAATACTCAAATACTCAAACACTAAAACACTAAAACACTCAAATACTCAAACACTAAAACACTCAAATACTCAAACACTCAAACACTAAAACACTCAAACACTCAAATACTCAAATACTCAAATACTCAAACACTAAAACACTAAAACACTCAAATACTCAAACACCAAAACACTAAAACACTCAAACACTAAAACACTCAAATACTCAAACACTCAAACACTAAAACACTCAAATACTCAAATACTCAAACACTAAAACACTCAAATACTCAAATACTCAAATACTCAAACACTCAAACACTAAAACACTCAAATACTCAAACACTCAAACACTAAAACACTCAAATACTCAAACACTAAAACACTCAAATACTCAAACACTAAAACACTCAAATACTCAAACACTAAAACACTCAAATACTCAAATACTCAAACACTAAAACACTCAAATACTCAAATACTCAAATACTCAAACACTAAAACACTAAAACACTCAAATACTCAAATACTCAAACACTAAAACACTCAAATACTCAAGTACTCAAACACTAAAACACTAAAACACTCAAATACTCAAATACTCAAACACTAAAACACTAAAATACTCAAACACCAAAACACTAAAACACTCAAACACTCAAATACTCAAACACTCAAATACTCAAATACTCAAACACTAAAACACTCAAATACTCAAATACTCAAACACTAAAACACTCAAATACTCAAATACTCAAATACTCAAACACTAAAACACTCAAACACTCAAATACTCAAATACTCAAACACTAAAACACTCAAATACTCAAATACTCAAATACTCAAACACTAAAACACTAAAACACTCAAATACTCAAATACTCAAACACTAAAACACTCAAATACTCAAATACTCAAATACTCAAACACTAAAACACTAAAACACTCAAATACTCAAATACTCAAATACTCAAACACTAAAACACTAAAATACTCAAACACCAAAACACTAAAACACTCAAACACTCAAATACTCAAACACTCAAATACTCAAATACTCAAACACTAAAACACTCAAATACTCAAATACTCAAATACTCAAACACTAAAACACTCAAATACTCAAATACTCAAACACTCAAATACTCAAATACTCAAATACTCAAATACTAAAACACTCAAACACTCAAACACTCAAATACTAAAATACTCAAATACTCAAACACTAAAACACTCAAATACTCAAATACTCAAATACTCAAACACTAAAACACTCAAATACTCAAATACTCAAATACTAAAATACTCAAATACTCAAATACTAAAATACAAATAAAACATTCACCAGACCTGGTCCAGGACTCGGGCCCTG
This sequence comes from Bostrychus sinensis, assembly GCA_020698575.1. Classification (NCBI taxonomy): domain Eukaryota; kingdom Metazoa; phylum Chordata; class Actinopteri; order Gobiiformes; family Eleotridae; genus Bostrychus; species Bostrychus sinensis. Next base: position 32,886,373 of record CM036257.1, read on the forward strand.
TCTCACTCTGGATCTGGATCTGGATCTGGATCTGGAGGGAACTCTGATGGTCCTCAGGAGTCTGCTGCCGTTCCTGCTTTAGAGAGACATTTATACTCCTGGTTTAGTCCTGGTTTAGTCCTGGTTTAGTCCTGGTTTAGACCTGGTTTAGTCCTGGTTTAGACCTGGTTTAGTCCTGGTTTAGTCCTGGTTTAGTCCTGGTTTAGTCCTGGTTTAGACCTGGTTTAGACCTGGTTTAGTCCTGGTTTAGACCTGGTTTAGTCCTGGTTTAGTCCTGGTTTAGACCTGGTTTAGTCCTGGTTTAGTCCTGGTTTAGACCTGGTTTAGTCCTGGTTTAGACCTGGTTTAGTCCTGGTTTAGACCTGGTTTAGTCCTGGTTTAGTCCTGGTTTAGACCTGGTTTAGTCCAGGTTTAGACCTGGTTTAGTCCTGGTTTAGTCCTGGTTTAGACCTGGTTTAGACCTGGTTTAGTCCTGGTTTAGACCTGGTTTAGTCCTGGTTTAGACCTGGTTTAGACCTGGTTTAGTCCTGGTTTAGTCCTGGTTTAGTCCTGGTTTAGACCTGGTTTAGTCCTGGTTTAGACCTGGTTTAGTCCTGGTTTAGACCTGGTTTAGACCTGGTTTAGTCCTGGTTTAGTCCTGGTTTAGTCCTGGTTTAGTCCAGGTTTAGTCCTGGTTTAGCCCTGGTTTAGACCTGGTTTAGTCCAGGTTTAGTCCAGGTTTAGTCCTGGTTTAGTCCTGGTTTAGCCCTGGTTTAGTCCTGGTTTAGTCCTGGTTTAGACCTGGTTTAGACCTGGTTTAGTCCTGGTTTAGTCCTGGTTTAGTCCTGGTTTAGTCCTGGTTTAGTCCTGGTTTAGTCCTGGTTTAGACCTGGTTTAGTCCAGGTTTAGTCCAGGTTTAGTCCTGGTTTAGTCCTGGTTTAGCCCAGGTTTAGTCCTGGTTTAGCCCTGGTTTAGACCTGGTTTAGACCTGGTTTAGTCCTGGTTTAGACCTGGTTTAGTCCTGGTTTAGACCTGGTTTAGTCCAGGTTTAGTCCAGGTTTAGTCCTGGTTTAGTCCTGGTTTAGTCCAGGTTTAGACCTGGTTTAGTCCTGGTTTAGTCCTGGTTTAGTCCTGGTTTAGTCCTGGTTTAGACCTGGTTTAGTCCTGGTTTAGTCCTGGTTAAGTCCTGGTTTAGACCTGGTTTAGTCCTGGTTTAGTCCTGGTTTAGTCCTGGTTTAGTCCAGGTTTAGACCTGGTTTAGTCCAGGTTTAGTCCTGGTTTAGACCTGGTTTAGTCCTGGTTTAGACCTGGTTTAGTCCAGGTTTAGTCCTGGTTTAGTCCTGGTTTAGTCCAGGTTTAGACCTGGTTTAGTCCTGGTTTAGACCTGGTTTAGTCCAGGTTTAGTCCTGGTTTAGTCCTGGTTTAGTCCAGGTTTAGACCTGGTTTAGTCCTGGTTTAGACCTGGTTTAGTCCTGGTTTAGTCCTGGTTTAGTCCTGGTTTAGACCTGGTTTAGTCCAGGTTTAGTCCAGGTTTAGTCCTGGTTTAGTCCTGGTTTAGCCCAGGTTTAGTCCTGGTTTAGCCCTGGTTTAGACCTGGTTTAGACCTGGTTTAGTCCTGGTTTAGCCCTGGTTTAGTCCTGGTTTAGACCTGGTTTAGTCCAGGTTTAGTCCAGGTTTAGTCCTGGTTTAGTCCTGGTTTAGTCCAGGTTTAGACCTGGTTTAGTCCTGGTTTAGTCCTGGTTTAGTCCTGGTTTAGACCTGGTTTAGTCCTGGTTTAGTCCTGGTTAAGTCCTGGTTTAGACCTGGTTTAGTCCTGGTTTAGTCCTGGTTTAGTCCTGGTTTAGTCCAGGTTTAGACCTGGTTTAGTCCAGGTTTAGTCCTGGTTTAGACCTGGTTTAGTCCTGGTTTAGACCTGGTTTAGTCCAGGTTTAGTCCTGGTTTAGTCCTGGTTTAGTCCAGGTTTAGACCTGGTTTAGTCCAGGTTTAGTCCTGGTTTAGTCCTGGTTTAGTCCAGGTTTAGACCTGGTTTAGTCCTGGTTTAGACCTGGTTTAGTCCTGGTTTAGTCCTGGTTTAGTCCTGGTTTAGTCCTGGTTTAGACCTGGTTTAAACCTGGTTCTTGTAAAGCCCTGTGAGGTGAACAGTGTGATGTTTTTAAGTCGGGATGTAACGATGCACTGAAGTCATGATTCAATTCATGATTTTATGTTTACGATTACGATTTTTTACGATTTTATTAGCAGACTTAGTTGCTGTATAATTATATTATATTATGATTTTTTTACATAACTTATTAGTGTCTCCTTATCAAACTTAAATTGTTGTACATTACTTAACAAAAAAGATGATATTAAAACAAAATATTAGGATCAAAATAACAAAAATCTATAACATAATTTGTTAATGACTTTTATTAACATCTTTCTGCTCTCGTCCAAAAACAGAGACACTTTAGCAGCGAGCACTGCACAGAGGAGCAGTTTGTTATAAGAAATATAAACTGGGCCTAATAAAAGTCAAGTTTTATAAAAAATATCAGAGAGGAAAGACTCATCCTCAGTAAAGACTCTGATCTCCATGGAAACGCTCCGGGGGAGGGGCCACTGAAACTTCACATAAACTTTAGCTGTTGTTAGCCACTTAGCTTAGCTTTAGCTCGCTGCTAACAACAAGCTACTTTGTGAACGATGGTAAACGGAGCAAACAGGTGCAGCCTAAATAAAACCTTCAGATGTCTCTGTCCTGGGCTCAGTGTTGTTCCTCTGTGCGCTGTGTGTGCGCTCCTCCGTCTGTGCGAGAGGTGAGGGCGCGCTCTTCTGAGCCGCTCTGTGTAATTAGTTAAGCTCTTGTGCAGTCTTTTCACATTTCCAGCGTCGGGCTAATTATTTTACGAGTCCTGTAAACTAAAACTTGATATAAATGAATGTTTCTCTTCTGTAAAATGGTCAGGTGATGATGTCTAGCACCAAGCATGCGAGCCAGGTTACACCGTTATACTCTGCACGCTGTTTTAAAGGGACATTGCGATTCATTTTTTTCCGCACCAATTCAAAATTTTTCTTTCATTCAGACGTGTTGAGTTTTAAATGGACTAATAATAATAATAATAATAATAATAATAATAATAATAATAATAATAATGTAGTCTTGCTGTTCTAATCTTCCCTTCACTGCAGCCTTAGGCAAATTAAAGGACATAATTCAGAACACATTGTCTCTGTGTTAGTCATATAAACTGTTAATTAAAACGTCTGACGTGGCTCAGTGACGGAGCCTGAGTGTCCTGAGTCTGGGGGCCTTTAATGAGACGATAACAGCAGCTCACTGGTCAAAAACAGACACATATGTTATTATTAAAGCACTATTTTTAATCCATAATGTTCATCTGAAGACAGTCGCCCATTTCTAATTAAACTTCTGCTTCTTCCTGTTATGCAGAGTTTAAAAAGCGTGTTGCGTCAGAGTAAAACTTATTCCCGTGGCTTTTGTTTCCAGTGGAGAATCAGAAATAACCAAGATTATTATTAATGTTTATTTTTAAAAAGGGACTGTGTACAGGGTTACAGGGTTCCCGCAGGGTGTTAAAAAGCTTTAAAAGTCATTAAATAGATTAAATAGAGAAAGGCCTTAAATGGCATTAAAAAGCATTAGATTTGATTCCAACAGGCATTAAAACATTAAAAGGGTTTTGAAGTGAAATCGCTGACATTATTCAGTGTCTCATTTGGCTCCTGACATCTGGTTTAAGTCAATAAATAAATAAGTAGACAACAATAAACAACCTGCGTCTGCATCATCTTTCCACTTTAAAATAAAGTACATGAATAATATTTGCTGTGGATTTAAAGGTTAAACTGTTTCAGCCTCGGTTGTCGGACGAGAAGTAGAAATGGTTACAGAATGTAACTCCAGTTCTCTGAGTGAGATAATCAGTGCTGGGTTTAATAACGTTTTTGTTAGTTTTAAATGATTAATTTCACTTCTAGCCTAAGAGACTTTTGTGCATTAAAATTGGTTTCGACTCTTTACACTTTCACATTTTGTATTTTTGAGAACAGTTGGTTTTTTGGATCCAGAAGTTTGCAGAGCCCAGTTTTAGGCCCAGCCTGTCTCCTGGCAGCTTCAGCTTATAATGTAACCTTTTCTCAGTAAAATAATCCCTACAATAACCATCAGTCTGAGTCAGGGTTTTAAAGAAGCTTGTATCTAATCCACAGAGACTGCCTCCTCCTCCTCGCTCCTGTGTTCGTATCTGCCCCGGAGCCAGCCCTGAAGCTCCTGACATTTACTCTGAATCCTCAGCGTTTTTCCGCTTCACCGTTTTTTACTTTCCTGGTTTCTTTAAATAGAAGCACGTCTCTCGACAGCAGAGCAGAGTCAGGAGCAGGAATATCTCGCAGGAAACAAGTGCAAGGAAACGGACAGATCTCAGATAACTGGGCCTCAGTCTGAGCACAGGAGTCTGTTCCTCCTTCAGTCCTGCCCTGGGGCAGACAGACACAGACCTGGCCTCGCCGACCTCCACCAAACGCACGAGAATCAGAATCAGAAGACTTTATTCATCCTAAAAATACACATTATACACCAAGGCATGTCCTTGGGCAAGACACTTTACCCACCTTATTATTATTATTATTATTATTATTATTATTATTATTATTATTATTATTATTATTATCAGGAGTAGTAGTAGGAGTAGAAGTAGTAGTAGTAGGAGTAGTAGTAGTAGTAGTAGTAGTAGTAGTAGTAGGAGTAGTAATAGTAGTAGTAGTAGGAATAGGAGTAGTAGTAGTAGTAGTAGTAGTAGTAGTAGGAGTAGTAATAGTAGTAGTAGTAGTAGGAATAGGAGTAGTAGGAGGAGTAGGAGTAGTAGTAGTAGTAGTAGTAGTAGTAGCAGTAGTAGTAGTGTTGTAAGGACACAGTGGCAGTATGCAGTGCCAGTAGCGGGGATCAAACCACCAACCTCTGGGTTAATGTGTTAACAGCCATATTTTTAAAAAGTAGAATAAATTTTGTGAAATGCTGCTAATAAATCCTAAACCAACACATCCAGTTAATAATAACCTGATGTGTTGTTCATTTACAGAAAATATGCAGCTTGTTAGTTCTGGACATTTTTAACACAATTTTGCAGATAACAAAAAGATCTGTGCTCTGTCTCCTGGTTTTATTACATTTATATTAACAACAAACCTCCTCCACACAGGCTTTACACATTTATTTATACAACTGCAGAACTTAGCTCTCGTTCAACAAACTCCTCACTGTGACAGCGGCAGGAGCAGGAGTTTGTAGTAGTAGTAGTTTGTAGTAGTAGCAGTAGTAGTAGTAGTAGCAGTAGTTTGTAGTAGTAGTAGTGTGTAGTAGTAGTAGTTTGTAGTAGTAGCAGTAGTTTATAGTAGTAGCAGTAGTAGCAGTAGTAGCAGTAGTTTGTAGTAGTAGTAGTGTGTAGTAGTAGTAGTAGTAGTAGCAGTAGTAGCAGTAGCAGCTGAGACAGTAGCCTTCACACTTTTACCCGGACATTGATCTCTGTTTTAAAAGGTTTTCTCTTCTTGTTAGGGCTGGGCAATAAATCAAATTTATTTAATTAATTAGCATTTTTAATTTTGAACGATGTCAAAAATACCCAAATTGTAAACTCAAGTTTAGCGGAAATTAGCGTTCTCCAAGTGCCACACTGTTTCCTGTGTTGTGGCTAATGCTGCTGCTAGCTCCAGAGCAGCTTAAATACTGACTGTGGAGACTCTGCAGACGCTAAAAATAATAATAATCTCAGAGAAAGGAGTTCCTTTGCCTTAGCACTGCCTTCATTTAGATGTGGCAGCAGCAGCAGCAGCGCTAACTCACCTGTCTTTGTTTATGTATGCTAATTAGCCACATGCTCAGGAGTTAGCATCTTTTTACAGCCTCTATGGTGAATAAATTATAACAGAGCTGGTTTTTAGGAGCAGCGAGGGCTAAAACTAAACTAAAAGACATTTATGTCACTGTTAGAGTAATGCACTTTGCTGCTGCCTTGCCGTTTTGTTTTTTTTGTTAGTTTTTTTTCTTTTTTAGACATTTAGAATATAAAAATAAAATAAAATAAATACTTTGCAATAATCTCATTTAAAAATAACAAACCTACATTTAAATAGCTTTTTATGCCAACAAGAAGAAAAATCAATTGAAACTAAATCGGCTGAGAAAAGGCTAAAAATTGAGATTTAATTTTTCATCTTGGGAATAAACCGTCTCCTTCAGGATCCGGGAGAAGCACATTTATTGAATATTAAACTGTGATAAAAGCTCGACCTCTGACCCTCCTGTGGTCCTTGGTTTGTCTCTGAGGAGGCCACGGTCTCTGAGCTCAGAAACTGTATTCCTCTCCAGATCCCAGCCCCGTCCCGAGGAAGATGGAGGCCTGCCGCGTTCGTTACGAGCCACTACTCCCTAATATCTGACATTAACGCTGACAGCCAGGCTTTATGGCTCCCGTCTGCTCCTCCGAACCCCGCGACTGAGTGACTGAGTGAATGTGAGCGGCGCCGTTTAAATCCCTGGAGGACGCCACCAATGTCACCGAGCCTCACAGAGTTTTACTGTTTCATATCCAGGAGGAGGTTAGGTTTATAAACGCAGAGGGAGGCGGCAGAGTGGTTAGCCTCTCAGTAAGGCGTAAGGTAAAAAGTACGGCTGTAACGATTCAGGAACTGTATCGATACACATGACCTTGTATCGTATCGTTTTCTAGGAAGTGAATATCGATGCACATGGAGTATAAATCGATAATATTGGAAATATTGAAATTTGAAATTATGTTAAAATATAACCAGATATGGCTTTTTGGAGATAAATTTTGTGTTTTTAATTAAATAAAATGTTATATTCAACTTTTCTTCGCTCTCTGTCTGCTGGACATAACCAACCCCGGCCATGATGCTAAACGAGAGTAAACTTTTATGATTTTTGGCAAAAAGTTCCTGTATCGATTATTGATATGAAGGTGTTGAATCGTATCGAATCGTATCGTTCCAAATTAGCCAACATTGTTCTTGAATTGTATCAAAGCACTTCTAAATTATACGTATCGTATCATTTCAGAAACATATCGTCACACCCCCAGTAAAAAGGCAAATTAAAGTCGTCGTTGTGCACAAATGTTCCATTGGGTCAAACTCAATCTGACATTGTGTGTAAGAGATACTCAAGTTGTTTTACTTTTATTTTCTCTTTGTGTTTTGAAAACTGAAGGCGACTATAGTTTTAGTACGAGGGGTAACAGGTTCTGCCCAATATGGCCGACTTCCTGTTGGGGTGAGGGCGGGGCCATAATATAATTTTTAACTCATCCTGACATGTTCTATGATCCTGCCAAGTTTCATTTTTCTACGTTGAGAAAGGTTTGTGGTCGTCGCTCATAGGCACAGTGCAGTTTGACTTTTCCAGGGGCCGCCACTGAGACATTTTTCAATATTTTTCTCGCAGGTTTTAAATAACACATTTTTTGCCATGAATTTTGGGTCAAATGAAATTCACTTTTTGTTTGTTCAGGGGGTCAAATTATTATTTGTAGGGAAAAATAATAACAGTATTTACCATTTAGTGTAGTATTAAATATTTAAGTGTCTCATTAAGTATTTAGAGTTAAAACTAGACTCTGGGGCCGCTGTACTCTTCACAATCAATGAGAAACAGTGCATTCTTCCTAACATGGCCGCCTCTGTGAGTTTTCCGCTGAGAGTTTATTTTGCTGCTGTCATCCTCGGGCTGCAGATGCTCTCTCTGCTGTTTATGATCCTATTACTGTAAATATTCTATAGAAACTTTCCCTGACTTTTCCGTTCCGACTAAACTTGAGGTAAAAGTAAAGTGAAAAGCTGAGAGCGGCAGTTTCCTGTGGGAGAGACGCTGCTAATTTGGATTTATTTACTCTCCGTACACGGCAGATTTATTTCTCATCAGATTGTGTCACTTGTGTTTGTCCCATTAGCATCCATCTTTGCTGTTTGTTGTGTTTATGTTGCGTTACTCTGCAGCTTACCGTCCCGCTGCAGACCTCATTACTTAGCTCTGGGAAAATAAGCAGCGTCTGTATTTGAATGGGCTGATGACAAACGCGGCGCTGACAGTGAGTGGGTACAGAGCATTAGCGAGTGGCTCCGTATTTATCTGCACTATTTCTGGAAGCATTACGGTAACGCACTCTAAAGCAGTGCTTTTTACCTCGGCCTGGGCTTCAGAGTCTGCCCTCACTGAAGATAAAATAATCACTTCACACTCACACATTCACACACAAACATTCACACACGCACTCACACATTCATACACAAACACATTCACACTCACATTCACACATTCATAGATTCACATTCACACATTTACACACATTCAAACTCACATTCACTCACACATTCACACTCAGACACACATTCACACATTCATACACTCACATTCACACTCACACATTCACACATTCATATATTCACATTCACACATTTACACATTCACACATTTACACACATTCAAACTCACACATTCAAACCCACACATTCAAACTCACACATTCAACTCACACGTTCACACTCACTCATTCACTGGGGCAGTACATGAATGTGACGTTTGTTTGTGTCGCTGTGTTTCAGGAAAGCGGAGATGGAGCTGAAGAGGAAGCATGAGGAGGAGGAGAGGAAGAAGCGAGAGGAGGAAGAGCGCCGCATACAGGTGAGAGCTGGAACTACACCGCACACATCTGCGGCGGCGGTTTCTGACCCGGGCGACCTGGGCATCATTCTGTAGGGGGTGGCACAAGAATGAAGACATGAAAAACAATAACATCGTCTTTTACTCAGCTTCAGTACAGAACGGTTTTACTCAGAGATGAGCCTTTAAGCAGAGATATTAACCTTTACACTGTTAAAGGTGGGAGTTATTATTTTATTTTTTGGCCTACATTTTCTAAAACTGGCATTAAAAAAAAATTAAACAGCTGCTAAAAGTTCAGTAGTACTCTGGCTCAGTGTCAGGCCGTCCTGCTCCAGCACTGCTCTGACACATACATACACATGAATGAATGAATGAATGAATGAGTGCCTGGGCCACTGTGACCTGTCTTTTTACTGCCACTGGGTCCAGATGTCTGTCTCATGAGATCAGTCAGAGTTTTTCTGTTTGTCATCAGCTCAGCTCTGTCCATCTGTCTCTGTCCATCTGTCTCTGAGCTCTGACCTTTTCCTGCTGCGTTTACACCAACGCCTGTCCTCTCTCTGTCTCTGTCCCTCTGTCTCTGTCCCTCAGTCCCTCTGTCTCTGTCCCTCCATCCCTCTGTCTCTGTCCCTCCGTCCCTCTGTCCCTCAGTCCCTCTGTCTCTGTCCCTCCATCCCTCTGTCTCTGTCTCTGTCCCTCTGTCCTGGAGTCCTCTCCTCCACTGACACCTGTCCCTCTGTCTCTGTCCCTCAGTCCCTCTGTCTCCGTCCCTCTGTCTCTGTCCCTCCATCCCTCTGTCTCTGTCCCTCCGTCCCTCTGTCCTGCAGCCTCTGCGGTCGACTTTCAGCGCACGTCTCTGTGTCTCGTTAATATTCATGACCACAGACCGAGGAGCGCTGCTCAGAAATCCCTCACACTCTCAGACTCCAGCATTATTCTGCTTTTGTTCAGAGAAATGAGAAACAAACAGGAGCAGGAGCGTCGGCGCGGCTGGGCTGTATGCTAAACGCCCGGTGAGGCTGGGACGTATGCTAAACGCCCGGTGAGGCTGGGACGTATGCTAAACGCCCGGTGAGGCTGGGACGTATGCTAAACGCCCGGCGCGGCTGGGCTGTATGCTAAATGCCCGCTGAGGCTGGGACGTATGCTAAACGCCCGGTGAGGCTGGGACGTATGCTAAATGCCCGGCGTGGCTGGGACGTATGCTAAACACCCGGCGAGGCTGGGACGTATGCTAAATGCCCGCTGAGGCTGGGACGTATGCGAAACGCCCGGCGCGGCTGGGATGTATGCTAAACGCCCGGTGAGGCTGGGACGTATGCTAAACGCCCAGTGAGGCTGGGCCGTATGCTAAACGCCCAGTGAGGCTGGGCCGTATGCTAAACGCCTGGCGTGGCTGGGCCGTATGCTAAACGCCCGCTGAGGCTGGGACGTATGCGAAACGCCCGGCGCGGCTGGGACGTATGCTAAACGCCCGGCGCGGCTGGGACGTATGCTAAATGCCTGGTGAGGCTGGGACGTATGCTAAACGCCCGGCGAGGCTGGGACGTATGCTAAATGCCTGGTGAGGCTGGGACGTATGCTAAACGCCCGGCGAGGCTGGGACGTATGCTAAACGCCCGGCGCGGCTGGGACGTATGCTAAACGCCCAGTGAGGCTGGGACGTATGCTAAACGCCTGGTGAGGCTGGGACGTATGCTAAACGCCTGGTGAGGCTGGGACGTATGCTAAACGCCTGGTGAGGCTGGGACGTATGCTAAACGCCCGGCGAGGCTGGGACGTATGCTAAACGCCCGGTGAGGCTGGGACGTATGCTAAACGCCCAGTGAGGCTGGGACGTATGCTAAACGCCCAGTGAGGCTGGGCCGTATGCTAAACGCCCGGTGAGGCTGGGACGTATGCTAAACGCCCGGTGAGGCTGGGACGTATGCTAAACGCCCAGTGAGGCTGGGACGTATGCTAAACGCCCAGTGAGGCTGGGCCGTATGCTAAACGCCCGGTGAGGCTGGGCCGTATGCTAAACGCCCAGTGAGGCTGGGCCGTATGCTAAACGCCCGGCGCGGCTGGGACGTATGCTAAACGCCCGGTGAGGCTGGGACGTATGCTAAACGCCTGGTGAGGCTGGGATGTATGCTAAACGCCCGGCGCGGCTGGGACGTATGCTAAACGCCCGGCGCGGCTGGGACGTATGCTAAACGCCCGGCGAGGCTGGGATGTATGCTAAACGCCTGGTGAGGCTGGGACGTATGCTAAACGCCTGGTGAGGCTGGGACGTATGCTAAACGCCCGGCGAGGCTGGGACGTATGCTAAACGCCTGGTGAGGCTGGGACGTATGCTAAACGCCCAGTGAGGCTGGGACGTATGCTAAACGCCCGGCGCGGCTGGGCCGTATGCTAAACGCCCGGTGAGGCTGGGACGTATGCTAAACGCCCGGTGAGGCTGGGACGTATGCTAAACGCCCGGCGCGGCTGGGCTGTATGCTAAACGCCCGGTGAGGCTGGGACGTATGCTAAACGCCCGGCGCGGCTGGGCCGTATGCTAAATGCCCGCTGAGGCTGGGACGTATGCGAAACGCCCGGCGCGGCTGGGACGTATGCTAAACGCCCGGTGAGGCTGGGACGTATGCTAAATGCCCGGCGTGGCTGGGACGTATGCTAAACGCCCGGTGAGGCTGGGACGTATGCTAAACGCCCGGTGAGGCTGGGACGTATGCTAAACGCCCGGTGAGGCTGGGACGTATGCTAAACGCCCGGCGCGGCTGGGCCGTATGCTAAATGCCCGCTGAGGCTGGGACGTATGCGAAACGCCCGGCGCGGCTGGGACGTATGCTAAACGCCCGGTGAGGCTGGGACGTATGCTAAATGCCCGGCGTGGCTGGGACGTATGCTAAACACCCGGCGAGGCTGGGACGTATGCTAAATGCCCGCTGAGGCTGGGACGTATGCGAAACGCCCGGCGCGGCTGGGATGTATGCTAAACGCCCGGTGAGGCTGGGACGTATGCTAAACGCCCAGTGAGGCTGGGCCGTATGCTAAACGCCTGGCGTGGCTGGGCCGTATGCTAAATGCCCAGTGAGGCTGGGACGTATGCTAAACGCCCAGTGAGGCTGGGCCGTATGCTAAACGCCCAGTGAGGCTGGGACGTATGCGAAACGCCCGGCGCGGCTGGGACGTATGCTAAACGCCCGGCGCGGCTGGGACGTATGCTAAATGCCTGGTGAGGCTGGGACGTATGCTAAACGCCCGGCGAGGCTGGGACGTATGCTAAATGCCTGGTGAGGCTGGGACGTATGCTAAACGCCCGGCGAGGCTGGGACGTATGCTAAACGCCCGGCGCGGCTGGGACGTATGCTAAACGCCCAGTGAGGCTGGGACGTATGCTAAACGCCTGGTGAGGCTGGGACGTATGCTAAACGCCCGGTGAGGCTGGGACGTATGCTAAACGCCCGGCGAGGCTGGGACGTATGCTAAACGCCTGGTGAGGCTGGGACGTATGCTAAACGCCCAGTGAGGCTGGGACGTATGCTAAACGCCCGGTGAGGCTGGGACGTATGCTAAATGCCTGGTGAGGCTGGGACGTATGCTAAACGCCCGGCGAGGCTGGGACGTATGCTAAACGCCTGGCGAGGCTGGGACGTATGCTAAACGCCTGGTGAGGCTGGGACGTATGCTAAACGCCTGGTGAGGCTGGGACGTATGCTAAACGCCCGGTGAGGCTGGGACGTATGCTAAACGCCCGGTGAGGCTGGGACGTATGCTAAACGCCCGGTGAGGCTGGGACGTATGCTAAACGCCCGGCGAGGCTGGGACGTATGCTAAACGCCCGGTGAGGCTGGGACGTATGCTAAACGCCTGGTGAGGCTGGGACGTATGCTACTTTATGAACCCCAAGCACACAAAAAAAAAAAAAAAAAACAATCCGGGGACCCTCCTAAACAGGAAACTGGCATGTGACCATTTAGCGTCGTTAGCCGTTGGGTTAGGGATAGGTTTTAGGTTGTAAATGTAACGTTGGTCCCTCATAGCAGCCATGGCCCAAATCCTTCATACTTTTGAATAAAATCATTATATTAAAATAACTACTATCATAATAATGACAACTGTAAAATACAAATACTGAGAAAATTTAGATGAAATGTTATTGATGCGTTCATTAAACTCCTGACAGTAAACCCTGCATCACCACATCAGCTGTTACTGACTTCCTGTGTCAGCAAATCTGATGTGAAGCTGGGAAGTAAAAGTAAATGATTCCTATTAGGGACAAACATAAAATGTAATAAGTGATAAGGCAGGAGTCAATCCCTGGTCTGCCAGTCCTTAAATAAACACTAACTGTATGAGCTAAAGCACACAGCAGTATTACATTTACTGATAACAGTGTAGTGGTCAAACTGAGAACTATATCTAAGAAATGATTCTGAGACTCGACTCTGGAGCGTCCCCAGTTTTTTTGCTTCTTGTCAGGAATCATAAAGTGGAAATAAAATATTTCCCTGGCTTGCTTCTCAGGGACAGCAAAAAAAAAATAGTATAGTGGGAAAAAAAAAAAAAAAAAAAAAAAGATTGCCAGATTTTTATTTGTATTTTTATTTTTTGCTTGCCTCTCAGGGATCATAAAGTGAAAAAAAAAGATCACCAGAAGAGAGGGAAATTACTTAAACAGAGAAATAAAAATCCCATTGTCTTTCAGGGGTCAATAACAGGAGAGAAAGTAATTTCATACTTAGAAAATACTGCACCAGTAGTGAAAAGTAGGCCCAATTTTAAAATATAATAATATCGTTATCACATTTTTCAACATAGTTATTAAATGTCACATGTTTTTTAGATGTGGTGCGGCCCTGGTTTGTATCCAGAGATCTTGTCCTTTCGTTCTTGACCCACAGCCAAAACAGGACTCAGATCTTTCCTGACCAGCCGCAGTTAGACGAGACTGAGGATATGTCACTAAAATATAAATAAAATATCCTCAATACCTCTGTCCTTTATGTTGTGAGCTCCTTCAGTAAAATTCTTTATTTACCCGCAGCATTATTCAGCCTCTTGTGGAGCTCTGTGCCTCCGTTCTTTTTAAAGAAGTGAGTTTTTTCCCTGCGGCCGCTGTGACCTGCTCTGTTTGTGGAGAGGCTCAGACGTTTCATCGATTCAGAGACTAAAGCAGAATTTAAAGCGGCCAGAGCGTCCTCCTCTGTCCTCTTTTCTCCACAATCTGAGGGAAAACAACGTCCTCCAGTGTCCGCGGTCAGTGTCCGAGCGGCAAGGACAGGACTGTAAGGACACTTCAGAGACTCGCAGAGATGTGTGGATTCCAACAAATACTGTCACCAGAGACAGTTTATTAAGGACAGAGATCTCAAATAGATTGTGCAGGAGGTTGTGGGTTAGACTCCTGATCTCTCTGAGTGGAGTGTTACTGTGGGTTCTCTCCTCTTCGTTCCTCCTTTGTCCAAACACATTTAGATTTGGTCACATTTATCAAAGGTTTGCTGCACGGAAAATAAAAAAAGTCACGCTAAAAGAGGAGCAAACCCAGGCGCAGCTGAGGTTAGCGTTTCTCACTGGAGCTAAATAAATGCAGCGCAAATTTTGCTCGGGTGACATGGGGCATTTTCGCCGGGAAAACACACAATTCAGGGCAGAGAAAATGCAGATGAAATTGTTTAGCGGACAGTTATGGAGCTAAATCTGCCGTAACTGTAGCTTATTGGAGGAGCAGGTGCAAAAGTTCTGCAGAGGAAAGAAGGGCATAAGTTAAAACACTTTAAAAGGGTAATTTACAAAGAAACAACAGTAATGTGTGGAGTTGAAGGCGGAAGCAAAAGAAGCAGACTTTATCTGCAACCTTTCAAGTCTTCAGAACCAATAGAATTTAGTCTCAGGTCTAAAACTCTTGGATGAAGGTGAAACGTCTTCTACTTTGAAAATCAAGCTCAGATGACTTCCTTTTAAACCGTTTGTTGTGATTTACCAGCAACACTTGTTTCTTTATTTTCTCTCGTATTCCACTGAACTGCAGCTGTCTTTAACTCTGGGCTGAGTCTGTTGCTTGTGTTTTAAAGTCCTCACAGTGGCGTATCCTGTCGTCTCCCCAGAGCGCACTGAAATGTCCTGACTTTTCAGACTACATCGTTTCTATAGAAAACACAAAACACTCTTCTGTCCTTCCCTGATACAGTTTGTGTCTCTGGTAAAGCAGAACTCAGTAAGTTTTACCTTCTATAAACCAGTTTTGGAGTCCATGTGATGCTTAAATGAGTTGTTGTGTGGTAAATGAAGTGTGCGGCATCGCCCCCTGGTGTCTCTGGGCTGAAAGTGACACTTTGCAACAGTGAACGCCGTCGACCCGCAGTCACAGAAGTCTCGGGTCTTGCCAGAAAGCAGCACAACCCGGTTAGCAAAACAACAAGCTAGCGATGGTTTTATTTCTCGATTTTCATCGTGTTAAATGGAAGAAAAAACTTTGTACAGATATGTGGAGGGGAAAACGAAAGTAAAGACGAGTGAGGGGTCACACAGGAGTCAACTGGCCCTGTGAGTATTTACGATAGTGCTTAACTCCGAACTGTAGGGGGAGCCTTTTAGAGGAAAATAAGGCAAAAAGAGCGAAGAAACGAGCAGAGTTACTGAGTTCCACTTTAAAGCTGTTGCGTGTTTCTCTGTTAAGTCTCTCACATCCAGCTCTTCACCTGCTGCAGGTGACTGACAGGCTGCACTAAACAGAGCTAAACTCTCTTTTACATCAGATTTATGGTAAAGATTTCAGTTTCTCAGAGTAAGTCACAGGCAACATCCACAAACCGCAGGCGCTATTTTTTAATCTGCACTCGCAATCTAGCACTGTCTTAGTAAATCTGTCCTTAAATGTCCCACAGTGAGTGAATGTGAGAGTGTACCCCGCCTCAGGCCCATAGTATACCCCAGCCACATGCGTATACGCCGTGAATGAGTGAAGCGTCTCTGTTGTGTGTTTCAGATGGAGATGGAGGCCCAGCTGCTGTTGGAGCGCGAGGAGGAGGCGGCTCGTCAGACCGTCCTGGAGCAGGAGCGGAGAGACCGAGAACTGGCCCTGAGGATCGCTCAGAGTGAGGCCGAACTCATCCCGGAGGACAGCAGCGACGCAGGGCTGCGCAGGTGAGCAGAACAAACACACCTCACACTGTACAGGTGAGCAGAACAAACACACCTCACACTGTACAGGTGAGCAGAACAAACACACCTCACACTGTACAGGTGAGCAGAACAAACACACCTCACACTGTACAGGTGAGCAGAACAAACACACCTCACACTGTACAGGTGAGCAGAACAAACACACCTCACACTGTACAGGTGAGCAGAAAACATGTTCTTTTGTTCTTTTTAGTATGAGTTTACAAATTTAACAGGATTTAAAATTGAATTTATGTTAAAAACTCCATTCTGCAGAAGAGTTATGTGCTGCTCCAAATTATTATGAATATTTTTAACACAGACTTGATGAACATGGACCCACTCTGATGGGCCCCTAAACCCCCTGGGCCCCAGTGCAGTTGCACTGCTGCACTGCCTGATGTTACGCCCCTGGTCCTGGTCTCTGCTCTGAGCCTGGTCTTGGTCCTGGTCCTGGTCCTGGTCTCTGCTCTGGTCCTGGTCCTGGTCCTGGTCCTGGTCTCTGCTCTGAGCCTGGTCCTGGTCCTGGTCCTGGTCTCTGCTCTGATCCTGGTCCTGGTCCTGGTCCTGGTCCTGGTCTCTGCTCTGAGCCTGGTCCTGGTCCTGGTCCTGGTCCTGGTCTCTGCTCTGATCCTGGTCCTGGTCCTGGTCCTGGTCTCTGCTCTGAGCCTGGTCCTGGTCCTGGTCCTGGTCCTGGTCCTGGTCCTGGTCTCTGCCCTGGTCCTGGTCCTGGTCCTGGTCCTGGTCTCTGCTCTGATCCTGGTCCTGGTCCTGGTCCTGGTCTTCAGTATCACAGTTTAACGTGTGTTGTGTGTTCTCTCCTCTCAGTAACGGCTCCGTGCCTTCGTCTCCAGAGCGAGCAGCGTAAGATCCAGACGTTTCACATTTTTATCATTTGTTATAATCCTAATTACCTCCTGCAGTCTCTAACCCTAATCCCAGGATCCCTAATCCTCTCCCGTCCTCCTCCGCCGCCGCCGCATGCTCTCACTCTCTAACAATGAACTCAACAAAAACATCAACAATAATCTGAACAATAATTAGCAATAATAATCATTAGTGACAGATTTTTTTATTACTCAAATACATTTTTTATTTAATAAGAACTTTTAAAATCATTTTTATGGGACTATTTATTATTAATATTATTTTTTATCACAGTAAACACTACTTCAACCTTTCAAGCATGGAACAAAATCATTAGTTTTTAAACATAACCTTTGATTTGGTGAAATGCAATGAACCTTTGACCCTTTCACATTTAAAGCAGTCAATAAAAATGTGTTTAATAATCTATAATACATTTCTCAGTGATGTTCACCGCTGTGAGAGCAGAGTGATGGCTGTTCTCAGATCAGCTTCAGCAGATTCATTAGCTTCAGGGAAATAATGAGCTCAGTAATCTCCTCAGTAATGGCTGCGCTCACGTTATAATCCTGTTTAAATATAATCTGATGTAATAATCCTCCGCAGAGGGACCGGACCTCGGCTCAAGAGTCTCACCATGTACGTCCTGCAACTCTTCACTGATGCTCACAAAAATAACCTTAAACAATAAGTTTAGACCAACTTTTCCTCATGGAGCTCACCCCCAGCTCTGGAAGAAAAATTCCATTCATTTTCCTGTTGTCTTCTTGAAAAAAAAGCACAACAGGAAACATCTGTAACATCTGTAACATCTGTGAGGAGAACTCTGTTACTCTCTCACTAGAACTGGATTTGAACATGAACTCACCCAGAGCTGGTGGATAAACACTATATATATATATATACTATAGAATAATAACAACAATAATAATAATAATGCATTAGTCTTATCTAGCACTTTTCTAGTCGCACAAAGTCGCTTCGGGGCAGCAGTAGCTCGGTTGGTAGAGCCACTTGTCCAATAACCAGAAGGTTGGTGGTTCAAACCCCACTCCCACCGTTGCATACTGCCGTTGTGTCCTTGGGCAAGACACTTAAGCCACCTTCCCTCCAGTGTCTGCGTACACTGCTGTATGAATGTGTGAGTGAATGGGTGAATGGAGGTAGACAAGCGCTGTATAAATGTGAGCATTTATTTTACAGTGCAGTATTCTCTCCTCAGCCGCGCTCGGTGGAGGCGTGGCCTACGGCCGCTCCGGCCACACACTCACACATTCATACAGGCAAGGTGGGACAAGTGTCTTGCCCAAGGACACAACGACAGTATGGAAAGGTGGGAATGGGGTTTGAACCGTTTAGTGGACAAGCGGCTCTACCAACTGAGCTACTGCCGCCCCAGATAATGTTCTGTAAAGCATTATTCCACATGACCCCAGGCCAGAGTGCACAGGTGTGAACAGTGTATGAATGTGTTACTGTAGTTTATTTAAAGCCTGACTGTGTCCTGCTGATGTTTCAGGGAGGAGATGGCCAAAGAAATGTCTGATCTTCTGGCTCGGTGCGTCTCAGTCGCCTCCAACAATGCACTTTTTAATCATTCATTTATAAAAGTTGGTTGGAATCAGCCATGGCTTTGATTAATTCACTTTAATTACAAGATTAATTCCTTCAGATGTATAGTTAATATAATTTAAATGAAATCGAATGAAAGAAAATGAATCAGTTCTGGATGTATTAAAGCTGTATTTACAATCAAATCAATCTCAGATTTAAAAAAAAAGATGCAGCCCATTTTCTGCTCTTTTCCTTTTCCTCCACCAATGCTGTTAATGGCCACGCTGAATCAGCATAATACCACAAAAAGATTAGTACAAAATGCATTATGGTTTTCTCCTCTAACCCCTCTCTTTAATGGAAATACTGTCCTGTAAAACTTTTTTTAAAACCTTTTTTTAACCTAACTTACATAAGAAGTTTCTCCCACAGCACTGATACAGTTCTGCAGAACCAGTGTTGTTCAGATTAATACTCGGCTATGAAAAATGAATATCAGTTTCATAAATATGGCCTATAATAACAGTTTTAGGAACAGAGTTGGAACATAACACCTCACGCTGTCCCAGAGAGCTTCTTGCTAGATTTGTCGCTAGTCGCTTTTTTAGAAAATAGTCGTTAATGATGTCTGAAAAGTCACGAAATCTAACGACAGAATCACTTCTGTCCACTGCAGCAGACTCAGGACCACACTGACATCAGTTCTGTCCTCAGTTTGAACTTCTGTGTGGGAAGGACAGATATTCACAAATCAAATCATAACTCAGAGCCGTCCAATCAGATCAGAGCCTCCGCAGTGGTCCCGCCCCCTCACTCAGAGCCGTCCAATCAGATCAGAGCCTCTCAGTCCCTGGTTCTTGCAGACAGAAGCGTCTCCTCTGTAACCAGCGTCAGACCGGAGCAGCATGAGATTAATCACTGTCCTCTAAACTCCTTTAGTCCTATCTCCTTCCTCGTTTCCTGTCTCCTTCCTCGTTTCCTGTCTCCTTCCTCGTTTCCTGTCTCCTTCCTCGTTTCCTGTCTCCTTCCTCGTTTCCTGTCTCCTTCCTCGTTTCCTGTCTCCTTCCTCGTTTCCTGTCTCCTTCCTTGTTTCCTGTCTCCTTCCTCGTTTCCTCCCCTGCCTCTGCCTCAGACCTTCAGCTCTGTGCCTGAAGCGTTGTGTCCTGAGTGGAGCTTACAGTTCTCAGGCCTGGAGAGTTCTGCAGGAGACTTCCTGACCCGAGCGTTTTCACCTCCTGCAGCTCGAACTTTAGTCTCACCTTTCACCTTAGGCCACAAAAAAATGAATTTAAAAGGTTAAATTTCATAAACAGAATGGATTTTTGCTGTGTATGGTGAGGACTGAAGTTAATCATTGTAACCATGAAAAAAAATTAGTTATTGACTTTTAGATCATTTTTCTGTGGCCTCTGCTCTGATGCTGATCTCAGTAAAGACTACATTTTGGATTTGTGCTCATGCAGAGGTGCAGGAGGTGCAGGAGGTGCAGGAGCTGTAGGAGGTACAGTAGCTGTAGGAGGTACAGTAGCTGTAGGAGGTGCAGGAGCTGTAGGAGGTGCAGGAGCTGTAGGAGGTGCAGGAGCTGTAGGAGGTGCAGGAGCTGTAGGAGGTGCAGGAGCTGTAGGAGGTGCAGGGTTAGTGTCACAGCAGTGATTCTGAGTCTAAATCCAGTCCTGGTTAATTCTCTGAACGTTTTGTGAGAATGAAAATCATTTTCCTGCGTCAGATTTTCCCTTTGGCTGCTTTTACTCAAACTGTTTCAGACAAAAGGACTCAGAGTCTGTCACAGTCTGTCACAGTCTGTCAGAGTCTGTCACAGTCTGTCACAGTCTGTCACAGTCTGTCAGAGTCTGTCAGAGTCTTTCAGTCTGTCAGAGTCTGTCAGTCTGTCACAGTCTGTCACAGTCTGTCACAGTCTGTCACAGTCTGTCAGAGTCTGTCAGAGTCTTTCAGTCTGTCAGAGTCTGTCAGTCTGTCACAGTCTGTCACAGTCTGTCACAGTCTGTCACAGTCTGTCACAGTCTGTCAGAGTCTTTCAGTCTGTCAGAGTCTGTCAGTCTGTCACAGTCTGTCACAGTCTGTCACAGTCTGTCACAGTCTGTCAGAGTCTTTCAGTCTGTCAGAGTCTGTCAGTCTGTCACAGTCTGTCAGAGTCTGTCAGAGTCTGTCACAGTCTGTCACAGTCTGTCACAGTCTGTCACAGTCTGTCAGAGTCTGTCAGTCTGTCACTGCAGGCTCAGTTCAGAATCAAACCATGGACTGGACTAAAATAGACTGGACTGGACTGGACTGGACTGGACTGGACTGGATTGGACTGGACTGGACTGGACTGGACTGTAGTGAAGAGAGAGTCCAGGATAAAGAAATGAGAGGTAAAGTCTGTCCAGTCCGGACTCTGCTGTGAGCTCCACTCAGTTCCAGTTTCTCTCCGTGGTTTAAAAGTATTCACCTGAGCTGTTTCTGTTGCTTTTTAAGGTTTAATTCTTGTCAAAATGTTAGGTTTTTACACCGTCGTATGCAGCCAAAGTCCCAAGCCTGCGTAAATCTAGACGGCTGTCAGGAATCTGGTGTAAGACGCTACAAAGAATGTTCTAGTAACAAACTGGGCTGGACACCGAGAAACAATGCCTTTGTGTTATTGAAAGAAAAGTTACAAGCTCCTGTAAGCAGCAGCGCTCTACTGGTTTAAAACGGTACTGCAGTCTAAATCTAAACAATGGTCTCTTTTCTGATTGGACGATTGGTGACTCAGTTTTAGAACCAAAACAAAAATGTAAACATAAACAACTTGGCCATTATGTAAAACTTGTTTGTTTTTTTTGTGAACAACTCCATTGTTATCAGTGAAACTACTATTTGACATAAACATGTTTACCTCACATCTGGGACACATGTGCCTCATTTCTATTCAATATAAAAATGATATATTGCTTATAACATCTTCAAGTTACTGCTAAGATGTGTCTTTTGTTGAATATTATTGTGTTTTATGATGGTAGATGAATTATCACCATGGGAATCAGAAAAAGTATCAGGCACCGGGATCAAAAACCAGGGCTCGTTTAAGAACTGGGATCAACAAAACCTGAGCCGTACCCAGCCCCAGGAACAAACGCCCTCTGAAACTCTTTTTAATTTGACAACAATTAAATTCTGAAAGCAACAAAATTTTACAAAATGTTGAATACTTTTTAGATCCAGAGTAAATAAAGCAGTTCTTCCTCTCACCGTCTTCCCTGAGCCGACGTGAAGGCCTCCTGGTTACTCCTCCTAACCTCCTCCTGCTGCTGCTGCTGCTGTTGTTGTTGTTGTTGTTGTTGTTGTTGTTGTTGTTGTTGTTGTTG
Organism: Bostrychus sinensis; assembly: GCA_020698575.1. Lineage (NCBI taxonomy): Eukaryota > Metazoa > Chordata > Actinopteri > Gobiiformes > Eleotridae > Bostrychus > Bostrychus sinensis. The sequence goes on from CM036257.1 coordinate 32,907,952, forward strand.
TTGTTGTTTGTTACACTCTGTGTGTGTGTCTGCGCGCGCAGAGGGCCTCAGGTCCAGGCCTCCAAAGCCGCGGCCGGAGCTAAGAAGTACGAGCTGAGCAAATGGAAGTACGCCGAGCTCAGGGACGCCATCAACACCTCCTGTGGTGAGTCCTGGAACTGCACTTTACTAATACTGCAATACTCAAATACTGCAGTACTGAAATACTGCAATACTCAAATACTGCAGTGGGAACAGTGATTGGCTCAGGTGGGAACATAGGTGTTGTGGGTGGGCCCAGGTGCACACAGAGAGGAACTGTGTGCACCTGGAGATGTTCCTCTCTGTGTGCACCTGGAGATGTTCCTCTCTGTGTGCACCTGGAGATGTTCCTCTCTGTGTGCACCTGGAGATGTTCCTCTCTGTGTGCACCTGGAGATGTTCCTCTCTGTGTGCACCTGGAGATGTTCCTCTCTGTGTGCACCTGGAGATGTTCCTCTCTGTGTGCACCTGGAGATGTTCCTCTCTGTGTGCACCTGGAGATGTTCTCTCTGTGTGCGCCTGGAGATGTTCTCTCTGTGTGCACCTGGAGATGTTCCTCTCTGTGTGCACCTGGAGATGTTCTCTCTGTGTGCGCCTGGAGATGTTCTCTCTGTGTGCACCTGGAGATGTTCCTCTCTGTGTGCACCTGGAGATGTTCCTCTCTGTGTGCACCTGGAGATGTTCCTCTCTGTGTGCGCCTGGAGATGTTCTCTCTGTGTGCGCCTGGAGATGTTCCTCTCTGTGTGCACCTGGAGATGTTCCTCTCTGTGTGCACCTGGAGATGTTCCTCTCTGTGTGCACCTGGAGATGTTCCTCTCTGTGTGCACCTGGAGATGTTCCTCTCTGTGTGCACCTGGAGATGTTCCTCTCTGTGTGCACCTGGAGATGTTCTCTCTGTGTGCACCTGGAGATGTTCCTCTCTGTGTGCACCTGGAGATGTTCCTCTCTGTGTGCACCTGGAGATGTTCTCTCTGTGTGCGCCTGGAGATGTTCTCTCTGTGTGCACCTGGAGACTGTTCCTCTCTGTGTGCACCTGGAGACGTTCCTCTCTGTGTGCACCTGGAGATGTTCTCTCTGTGTGCACCTGGAGATGTTCCTCTCTGTGTGCACCTGGAGATGTTCCTCTCTGTGTGCACCTGGAGATGTTCCTCTCTGTGTGCACCTGGAGATGTTCCTCTCTGTGTGCACCTGGAGATGTTCCTCTCTGTGTGCACCTGGAGATGTTCCTCTCTGTGTGCAGCCTGGAGATGTTCCTCTCTGTGTGCACCTGGAGATGTTCCTCTCTGTGTGCACCTGGAGACTGTTCCTCTCTGTGTGCACCTGGAGATGTTCCTCTCTGTGTGCACCTGGAGATGTTCCTCTCTGTGTGCACCTGGAGATGTTCTCTCTGTGTGCACCTGGAGATGTTCCTCTCTGTGTGCACCTGGAGATGTTCCTCTCTGTGTGCACCTGGAGATGTTCCTCTCTGTGTGCACCTGGAGACGTTCCTCTCTGTGTGCACCTGGAGACGTTCCTCTCTGTGTGCAGCTGGAGATGTTCCTCTCTGTGTGCACCTGGAGATGTTCTCTCTGTGTGCACCTGGAGACGTTCCTCTCTGTGTGCGCCTGGAGACGTTCCTCTCTGTGTGCACCTGGAGACGTTCCTCTCTGTGTGCACCTGGAGACGTTCCTCTCTGTGTGCAGCTGGAGATGTTCCTCTCTGTGTGCACCTGGAGATGTTCTCTCTGTGTGCACCTGGAGACGTTCCTCTCTGTGTGCGCCTGGAGACGTTCCTCTCTGTGTGCACCTGGAGACGTTCCTCTCTGTGTGCACCTGGAGACGTTCCTCTCTGTGTGCAGCTGGAGATGTTCCTCTCTGTGTGCACCTGGAGATGTTCCTCTCTGTGTGCACAGACGCGGCACACGAACGACGCCGCTCCGCTTCGCTAGAGATCAACACGAGTTCTATTTGTTTGCGTGGCTCCGCGGAGATGTGCAGCTCCCAGTCTCTCTGTAAACTTCTACTGCACATCACACATCAAGAAGTTAATTTTTGAGGGAGAAACGTTATTTGCGATGCCAAGCAGAAGGAGGAGGCCCCGGGCTCAGGGGCCACACTTTTGCCTTCATACGACAGAGCTGCCTTTAAACAGAAGCGCGCAAATCAATCTGCTTCTGCGACGCCTCTGGGGTAAATTCGGATTAAAGCGAAGATGCTGCTCTTTAAGTCAGTTGCGTTTGTCGCCGAGAGCCGGTGAAACTGTATCTGACTTTGGTTACGGCAGGAGGACGGCTTCATTCCCCGCTGCCTCCCCAGAGCCGCAGAGGTTTAGGAGCAAGGTCTGAGAAGCATTAAATATGTATTCAGTCTGATCTTATTATGAGTAGGTATTACATTTTAGTCAGCGAGGTCTTAAAACTGCTCAAAACATTGTTAATATTACAAAAAAGTAGAGCCACCACCAGAACAAAATATATTTACTGAAATAATGTTTTCATTGAAATGCATGAATCATTTATTCATGATTTTTAGCACAGCTCTGGAGTCTTTCATCTGTGTTAGACTTTCAAATAAAACCTTTGAGTTTCAGAGCAGTGTGGATAATTCCTGAGAGGAAAGTTCATACAGATTATTGTTCTGTGGACTGCTGTTCACGTCAAGTCGTCACAGCCAAGTGTAGGGATAAAATATCTGTAGTTCATCCTCGTTATTTCTGAGCGAAGGTTATTTGTGTTTGTGTCAGATATCGAGCTGCTGGCCGCCTGCAGAGAGGAGTTCCACCGTCGGCTCAAAGTCTACCACGCCTGGAAGTCCAAGAACAAGAAGAGGAACACGGAGACGGAGCAGCGGGCGCCCAAATCTGTCACCGACTACGGTAAAAAACACCGCGCTGCACAGTCCCGACGCTCGGTACAGCTCCGCCACAGGAAACTTCATTTGTCCTCACCGCGGTTTATTTTCCAGCTCAGCACTTTCACTCTGACTTTAACATGAACCGGACTCAGAGACTTCTACTGCAGAAAGAAACTCTGCTCCCGTCACAAAACATCTTAAAAATAATATACATTCATATTTCTTTTTTTTTTTTTTGCATAAATCTTTTAATCAACTTCTGCCCTGAGCATAAAAACCAAATATTTTATTGTTTTCTGAATTTTAACCCTTTTTAAGCCAGTGTATGTGACAGCATGTTCTACACACAAAAAATGAAATATTTTTATTATTCTCAAAGCAAAGTGGATTTTTCTAGAGGAGGTTATTCCAGCCCTGCCTCTGTCACAGATCAACATTTATTTACATGGATTTGGGATTTTTTTGTAATAACAAAAAGTTACAACTAGTTTGAATGTGTTTTTTTTAACAATGTATTTGCTGAATTTATAAAATGACAAACAATCATCCATCAAAAATATATCTGTGTACAGTCAAATACAATTGTTATAATAAAAAGTAAATTGTTAAAATGAACAAAGGTCAGGTTTACAGTTCACAGTTATCAGTTTATAATTATTTATCTTCATTATCTGCTGTGCCCATGATTCTCTGAGTCTTTGTTTGTCCCAGCGCAGTCAGTGAGGTCTGCTGCTCTTTTTCCAAAATATTAAACAGTAATAATAATAATAACCATAATAAAATAATAAACTATTGTTCTTTTGCCTGGAGGAGACATTATTTGTTGAAGCTTCGTAAACTCATGTTTTTCAGGAATTATTCCTAAAATAAATAGAGCAGGATTTATTGGAGTGTTCTTTGATATAAATGTCTGTTAACCTCCTCACAGAACTTTAGTGCATTACTTTAGTGCATTACTTTAGTGCATTAGTTTAGTGCATTACTTTAGTGCATTACTTTAGTGCATTAGTTTAGTGCATTACTTTAGTGCATTACTTTAGTGCATTACTTTAGTGCATTACTTTAGTGCATTACTTTAGTGCATTAGTTTAGTGCATTAGTTTAGTGCATTACTTTAGTGCATTAGTTTAGTGTTTAGTGCATTACTTAGTGCATTAGTTTAGTGCATTACTTTAGTGCATTACTTTAGTGCATTACTTTAGTGCATTACTTTAGTGCATTACTTTAGTGCATTAGTTTAGTGCATTAGTTTAGTGCATTACTTTAGTGCATTACTTTAGTACATTACTTTAGTACATTACTTTAGTGCATTACTTTAGTGCATTACTTTAGTGCATTAGTTTAGTGCATTACTTTAGTACATTAGTTTAGTTCATTAGTTTAAACGACTTTTAATGAGTTGGTTTTTAGATTCTACACAGCACAGGAAAAAATGGTTCTTAAAATAAATGTTGTTGGGGATCTGTGACAGACCCAAGGCTGGAATAAGCCCCCCCCCCCAAAAAAAAAATATTTATGCAAAAAATATAAAAAATGTGAATGTATAATATTTGTGTGCTGTTCAGAGCTGAGGAGAGTTTTGTCTCCGTGTTTTTACCAAAGACTCTCTCTCTCTCTGTCTGTAGGCTTCTCTCATGAGCTCTCTGGTAAAACTCATCATTATTACGTCTTTTTACAGTCTCGTCCTCATTTGTCCGACGCATGTTCAGTATTCTCTTGTTTGTTTGTTTGTTTGTTTGTTTGTTTGCATGTTTATGACGTGATGTTATGTTTCAGATGTGGCTCCTCTCAGAAAACCATGTAAGTGTTCCTGTGTGTGACTAACGCAGATCTTTCCCTGTCTAACCTCTGTAAACCTGCGGTGTCCTGAGGTCTTGGGTCTCTGCAGCGCGGCCCTCGGCTCCGCTCGGACTCTCGCTCTGTAGTCGGCTTCTTTAGTTCGGACCAAACGTCTGCTTCCTGATCTTTTAAACTTAATGCATTCAACGTTTTAAGTTTAGCTGCAAAATTCTTCTGCAAAATGTTGTTTCCTCAGCAGATTTCAAAGGTTGCAGTTCCCTGATGTGGAGCCAGAAACTCCACCCACAACATGGGCCGGTCCCAAGCCTGGATAAATGTAGACGGTTGTGTCAGGAAGGGCATCTGGTGTAAAAAAAACAACAAAAAACTGACAAATGTGACGCTGGAACACTGCAAAAAATCTCTTTCTACAAAAGTTACACTGACAACAGTTTGATTGGATTTATTTACTTGTTAGATTGGATTAGTTTAGATTACTCAGTCCTAGATTATTTGACTTGTTTCACGTTATTTCTTTCCTCTTTCAAGCTATTTTACTTATTTCAAACTACTGTATTTTCCGGACTATAAGTGGCTCCGGAGTATAAGTCGCACTCGCCAAAAAATGCATAATGAAGAAGAAAAAAACGTATATAAGTCGCATTTTTTGGGGGAAATGTATTTTACAAAATCCGACACCAAGAACAGACATTTCATGTTGAAAGGCGAGTTATAGTAATAATAGAATAGAGAACAACAGCTGAATAGGTGTGCGCTATGCTAACGTAACACATTGATGGTTATTCAGCTACATGAAGCATAAACAACGAACTGAATAGGTGTCTCGTATGTTAACGTAATATATTAACAGTTATTCACATAACTATAGCATAAAGAACATAATATAACAAGTTCACCAAACAAAAATAACCAACACCAGAAATATTTTAATATATAAGTCACACCTGAGTATACGTCGCACCCTGAGCCAGACGATGGAAAAAAGTGCGACTTATAGTCCTGGAAAATACGGTAAATGATCTGTCCAAGAAAATTGCACTTACCCCATGAACAGATAATTTAGATAGAAATCTGTAAAAACAGCTTGAAACAGGTGAAAGAAACCGGCGTAAAAGTCAATAAATCCAGTGTAGTGAAGGTTGGACCACGGTTTACGAAGCTCTGTTACAGGAAGTCCTGTCCTAACTTTTGGTGCTGTTTAAATAAAAACACAAAGCTCTGAGATCAGAGCTGGACAGAACACGACCAACAGAGCGTCAGAACTAATTAGTGCTGGGCTCACGTCGTCAGAAAAGTTCCAAATCGTTCATTAACAGTGGACGTTTTTGGCCACAATTTTATTTTCCACACCAACTCCAGGGACCATTACCTGCGCTCGTGGCTTTAATTTCATTTAAACCTAAATTTACTGCGTCACTGGAGCCAGGAGAACAAAAAGATTATCAGCAAGAATGAAAGCAAATGTTTGTCTGAGAGAGACTCGGAGGAGCAGACGGGAGCAGAGCTGGAGATGTTTCTTCATGACGATAATGGACAGGGTTAGAAGTTTCCAGACTGAGTTGTTTGAGAGGAGAGGGTCAGATGTTTTCCGCTCCTTGCTGCCTCTTCTCTCTGTTCGCCTGTAGGCCTGGAGTATTTCGGGAGCACTTTCTGCTCTGCTTTTGCCTGTTTTCCTAAAGTGTTTTGCTGAAGTGGTGTCGGCGCAGAACGAGTGGCTCTGAAACAGATGGAGCTAAATAAAAAGCGTTGGATTTATCAGGGTTTCAACAAGGTGCTTCAGCCGAAAACAACACATGGATCGCTCTAACACGAGAGGGAGAAAACAGGTTTATTTAGCTTCTGCTGCAAAAAGTGGAAATAAAACAAGCAGTAATATTAATTTACTAACACTTACCTGTGTCCCAATCACTGCCAGCAGTAAAATCTCCTCACGGATCAGGACTAACTCTGCTCACAGACAGAGAACAGAGCAACACGGGGCTGCTGTCGGTGTGGGACACCTCAGGGACACTGAGAAGGTCCTGTCCCAGAGCCGAGTGTCTGTGCTGGGTCTGGTCCTGGCTCTGGTCCTGGGTCTGGTCCTGGCTCTGGTCCTGGCTCTGGTCCTGGGTCTGGTCCTGGTCCTGGGTCTGGTCCTGGGTCTGGTCCTGGCTCTGGTCCTGGGTCTGGTCCCGGGTCTGGTCCTGGGTCTGGACAGAGTAGGGCTGCAGAATTAATTGAAATTTTAATGGTCACAATTAGCAAATCACAAAGGCTGCAGTTATTTCAGTGATGTCCACTGCAGAGAACAAATCTCCTGTCTCTCTGTGTCAGTGTCCATCACAGGCGGAAACTGTCAACTGTAAAATGATTTTGAAAAATATATCACAAATCTAATCACAGACGCAATATCTGTCAGAAAAATCACAATTTGATATTTTTTCTAAATTGTTCAGCCCTAACGAACAGAAGCTGCAGCGTAGCCCTGGGCAATAAGGCTAAAAAATAAAATCTCGATTTCCTTCCAATTCTCATCCAATTCACGATTTTAATAGATTTTTTCTTGTTGGCTGACATAGAAACATATTTAAATGTAGGTTTATTACATAGTTATATCTTTTTATCTGAGCTGTATTCTAAATGTCCAGCAGCAGCAGCAGTGTGCATTACTCTCACAGTGACGTCAGCTTTAGCCCTGCGCCGCTTCTAAACACCAGGTCTGTTTTAATATAAACCCCATCATACTCCACAGAGGCCGGGGCGAGACGCTAACTCCTGAGCATGTGGCTAATTAGCACAGAAACAAAGACACGCGACTTACTGCTGCCGCTGCTGCTGCTGCCGCTGCTGCTGCCGCTGCTGCTGCCGCTGCTGCTGCTGCTGCTGCTGCTGCTGCTGGCATCATCAGTGCTGTAAGCGTCTGCAGAGGTACAGCATCTGTCACAAAAAGTGGTCCAAGGACGGAACAGAGGTGACCCAGAGACAGGAGAAGCTCAGAGCTGGTCCTGAGCAAACAGACGCAGATTCTCAGGAAAGAGCGGGACAGGACAGAGCGGGACAGGACAGAGCGGGACAGGACAGAGCGGGACGGGACAGATCGGGACAGGACAGAGTGGGACAGAGCAGGACAGGACAGAGCGGGACGGGACAGAGCGGGACAGGACAGAGCGGGACAGGACAGAGCGGGACAGGACAGAGCGGGACGGGACAGATCGGGACAGGACAGAGTGGGACAGAGCGGGACAGGACAGAGCGGGACGGGACAGAGCGGGACAGGACAGAGCGGGACGGGACAGAGCGGGACGGGACAGATCGGGACAGGACAGAGTGGGACAGAGCAGGACAGGACAGAGCGGGACGGGACAGAGCGGGACAGGACAGAGCAGGACAGAGCGGGACAGGACAGAGCGGGACAGGACAGAGCGGGACAGGACAGAGCGGGACGGGACAGATCGGGACAGGACAGAGTGGGACAGAGCGGGACAGGACAGAGCGGGACGGGACAGAGCGGGACAGGACAGAGCGGGACGGGACAGAGCGGGACGGGACAGATCGGGACAGGACAGAGTGGGACAGAGCGGGACGGGACAGAGTGGGACAGGACAGAGCAGGAGACGGGACAGGACGGGACAGAGCGGGACAGAGCGGGACGGGACAGAGTGGGACGGGACAGAGCGGGACGGGACAGAGCGGGACAGGACAGAGCGGGACAGGACAGAGCGGGACGGGACAGAGCGGGACGGGACAGAGCGGGACAGGACAGAGCAGGACGGGACAGAGCGGGACGGGACAGAGCGGGACGGGACAGAGCAGGACAGAGCGGGACAGGACAGAGCGGGACAGGACAGAGCGGGACGGGACAGAGCGGGACAGGACAGAGCGGGACGGGACAGAGCGGGACGGGACAGAGCGGGACAGGACAGAGCGGGACAGGACAGAGCGGGACAGAGCGGGACAGGACAGAGCGGGACAGGACAGAGCGGGACGGGACAGAGCGGGACAGGACAGAGCGGGACAGAGCGGGACAGAGCGGGACGGGACAGAGTGGGACGGGACAGAGCGGGACAGAGCGGGACAGATCGGTGTGGGAGGAGTTCTTCCTGATCCGTGTGCTGTAACTGTGTTGAACCAAAGTTGAAACGTCCTGTGATCCCTTCCTTCTTTATTTTGACTGCGCTCTGTAGAAAGGTGGCGTCCTGTGGGTCACGTGCTTCTCCCTTTCCCTGACCTTTAACCTCTGACCTTTAACCTCTGACCTTTAACCTCTGACCTTTAACCTCTGACCTTTAACAGCTGGAGTGCAACCCGGATGCAGTTTGTTTGAAGCCTGCAGAGGGTCACCGGGACGAACCACAGCAGAACAAAAGGCTTCCAGTCATTTTTCCTTTGTGTTGAGCGGTGACAGAGGAGAACGCGCCGCAGCTTCACGTCCTCAGTGTTTTTTCTTTAACAGAAGCCGTCTCTAAAAAACATTTAGATTTTATCTGTGGCTAAACAGAGGCTAAAAGAGCAGTATTTCAGCCTGACCTTTAGAACAAATCCCCGGTGCGTCTTAAAGAAACCCGCAGACCGGCTCCAAAGGGCACGCGACTGGACACTTTTAATCAGATCTTTATTTTCTGCATGCGAGTCACTTTGAGGTTTTTTAAGGCTGGGTTTGAGAAGTAACGTTGTTTTATTCTCGGTTGTTAACCTTCTCCCGAGGATGCAGACAGAACTCAGGACAGGAGCTGGGTCGGGCCCTAAACAACTCTGACCAATCCATTTTTCAACATTGAGGTTTACAGTTTTTGTGGTTAGTTTCTCCGGCAGCCACAACGTCAGCTTTGGGTCAGTCCCAAGCCTGGATAAACGGAGAGGATTGCACTTTTTCCCCACATAATTAGATTTCTCAATGAGGCTCAGTGTACTAATACCAGTTTAGAGAAGATTTTGGTTAAAAATATAAGGTTAAGGTTTCCCAAAACTAAAAAATAATGTACATTTTGAAATTATACAGAAATGTCTTTTATGACTTGTACAGACTGAGAGGCCCCTGAACCAAAATGGCCCCCACAACATTCTGTAGCGCTGGTGTTTCCTCTTGGTACAGCAAACTCTGCCAGGACGACATGGAGCTGGTTTGAGATGAACTGGACAGGAGCGAGAGCAAGGACCTTCTGCAGCAGAGCCAGGAAAATGAAGAATATTTGGTTTCTGTTACAGAAAGAGTGTGGGCCAAAGGAGATTTCTGTTTATTAAACTGCATAAATGACAATAACAAACTGGAATAATTGGGGCGTTGTAAAACTTCCCTGCACCGTTGGTCATACAGACTGTAAGATAGTGACAGGTGTTACTACTGAATCTTATGGAGGACTAAAAATGACTCTGTTAGAAATAAATAAATGAATAAATGTTAAAATATTTTTGTGCCTGTATAAATGCATTCAGAAAAGAAAAAGCAACGACGAAAAGCCAGTGGGATTAGCGCTGCAGAGATTTAAACCATTAAAAGTATCACAACTAGAAGAGTGAAGAAGAGAGCAGCACACTTCAGACTGAGGTCACTCAGTCAGCGTTTCTACTTTTGTACAGACACAGAAATACAGAAAAATACAGAAATGTGAAAATGTAGACATAAATAGATAAATAAATGAAGTCATTGACTTCATTAAGTTCCCCATAAAATATACACAGAAATTAGTAACTACCAAATTTGATCCATCTAAACAGAATTAAAGAGACAAACCTATCGTTAGTTTCAAGTTAAAAACTGTCAGAACAGTACCGTGAGTCTGGATTCAGAGTTAATCCAGAGGTTCTTGAATTTGGTAGACCCAGTCGCTGGTTCGTCCTCTGACCCTCTGCTGTCCTCTGATTGGCTGCTCTCTCTCCAGTGGGCGCGTCCTGACTCTCTCTCCTCTCTGTCCAATCACAGCGCAGCAGCAGAGCGCGGCCCCGCCCATCCCGGCCCGGCAGCTGGAGGCGGCTCTGAACCGGCAGCAGCGCTACTTCCGGATCCCGTTCATCCGCCCGGGAGACCAATACAAGGAGCCGCAGAGCAAGAAGAAAGGCTGGTGGTACGCCCACTTCGACGGGCCCTGGATCGCCCGGCAGATGGAGCTGCACCCGGACAAGCAGCCCATCGTCCTGGTGGCCGGTAACACGCTTAAAATATACTTAAATATAGTTAAAATATATTAAAACTGCTGCTGATTGTCCTGGTGGCCGGTAACACGCTTAAAATATACTTAAATATAGTTAAAATATATTAAAACTGCTGCTGATTGTCCTGGTGGCCGGTAACACGCTTAAAATATACTTAAATATAGTTAAAATATATTAAAACTGCTGCTGATTGTCCTGGTGGCCGGTAACACGCTTAAAATATACTTAAATATAGTTAAAATATATTAAAACTGCTGCTGATTGTCCTGGTGGCCGGTAACACGCTTAAAATATACTTAAATATAGTTAAAATATATTAAAACAGCAGCCCATCGTCCTGGTGGCCGGTAACACGCTTAAAATACACTTAAATATATTTAAAATATATTAAAACTGCTGCCCGTCGTCCTGGTGGCCGGTAACATGCTTAAAATATACTTAAATATAGTTAAAATATATTAAAACTGCTGCCCGTCGTCCTGGTGGCCGGTAACACGCTTAAAATATACTTAAATATAGTTAAAATATATTAAAACTGCTGCTGATTGTCCTGGTGGCCGGTAACACGCTTAAAATATACTTAAATATATTTAAAATATATTAAAACAGCAGCCCGTCGTCCTGGTGGCCGGTAACATGCTTAAAATATACTTAAATATAGTTAAAATATATTAAAACAGCAGCCCGTCGTCCTAGGTGGCCGGTAACACGCTTAAAATATACTTAAACATATTTAAAATATATTAAAACAGCAGCCCGTCTTCCTGGTGGCCGGTAACACGCTTAAAATATACTTAAATATATTTAAAATATATTAAAACAGCAGCCCGTCGTCCTGGTGGCCGGTAACACGCTTAAAATATACTTAAATATATTTAAAATATTTTAAAACAGCAGCCCGTCGTCCTGGTGGCCGGTAACACTCTTAAAATATACTTAAATATAGTTAAAATATATTAAAACAGCAGCCCGTCGTCCTGGTGGCCGGTAACACGCTTAAAATATACTTAAATATATTTAAAATATATTAAAACAGCAGCCTATCGTCCTGGTGGCCGGTAACACGCTTAAAATATACTTAAATATATTAGAACAGCAGCCCATCATCCTGGTGGCCGGTAACATGCTTAAAATATACTTAAATATATTTAAAATATATTAGAACAGCAGCCCATCGTCCTGGTGGCCGGTAACACGCTTAAAATATACTTAAATATATTTAAAATATATTAAAACTGCTGCCGATTGTCCTGGTGGCCGGTAACACGCTTAAAATATACTTAAATATATTTAAAATATATTAGAACAGCAGCCCATCGTCCTGGTGGCCGGTAACACGCTTAAAATATACTTAAATATATTTAAAATATATTAAAACTGCAGCCCATTGTCCTGGTGGCCGGTAACACGCTTAAAATATACTTAAATATATTTAAAATATATTAAAACTGCAGCCCATCGTCCTGGTGGCCGGTAACACGCTTAAAATATACTTAAATAAATTTAAAATATATTAAAACTGCTGCCCATCGTCCTGGTGGCCGGTAACACGCTTAAAATATACTTAAATATATTTAAAATATATTAAAACTGCTGCCGATTGTCCTGGTGGCCGGTAACACGCTTAAAATATACTTAAATATATTTAAAATATATTAAAACTGCTGCCCATCGTCCTGGTGGCCGGTAACACGCTTAAAATATACTTAAATATATTTAAAATATATTAAAACAGCCGCCCGTTGATGGGAGCAGTGAATATTTGTGGTGAGTCTGAAGCTCAGATGTCGGGTTCGTCTCAGGTTTCATCGTTAACCAATCACTGACCGGCCTCTTAAGATCCGCCCGGTAACAGCCGACAGTGGCTCATCTGATTGGCTGATTTTTCCTGCACAAACCCAGGCTGCGTTTACTCAAACTGAGGCAGAAATACGTTTGAGCTCAGAATCTTCAATGAATTCAACTGACAGCCAGGGACTAAACCAGGACTAAACCAGGTCTAAACCAGGACTGAACCAGGACTAAACCAGGACTAAACCAGGACTAAACCAGGACTAAACCAGGACTAAACCAGGACTAAACCAGGTCTAAACCAGGACTGAACCAGGACTAAACCAGGACTAAACCAGGACTAAACCAGGACTAAACCAGGTCTAAACCAGGACTAAACCAGGTCTAAACCAGGACTGAACCAGGACTAAACCAGGACTAAACCAGGACTGAACCAGGACTAAACCAGGACTAAACCAGGACTAAACCAAGTCTAAACCAGGACTAAACCAGGACTAAACCAGGACTGAACCAGGACTAAACCAGGTCTAAACCAGGACTAAACCAGGACTAAACCAGGACTAAACCAGGACTAAACCAGGACTGAACCAGGACTAAACCAGGACTAAACCAGGACTAAACCAGGACTAAACCAGGTCTAAACCAGGACTAAACCAGGACTAAACCAGGACTGAACCAGGACTGAAACCAGGACTAAACCAGGACTAAACCAGGACTAAACCAGGTCTAAACCAGGACTAAACCAGGTCCAGTGTGTGCCTAACCCAGGTGTGTGTCTGTGTCCAGGGAAAGACGACATGGAGATGTGTGAGCTGAGTCTGGAGGAGACGGGCCTGTCCCGTAAGCGAGGAGCCGAGATCCTCCCGAGGCAGTTCGAGGAGATCTGGGAGCGCTGCGGGGGCGTCCAGTACCTGCGCAGCGCCATCGAGAGCCGTCAGGCGCGGCCCACCTACGCCACGGCCATGCTGCAGTCCGCCTTCAAATAACTACTACTGCTCATTACTACTACTACTACTACTACTACTACTACTACAACTCCAGCTGAACCCAAACACTCCTCAAACTGAACCAAGTGAGCCACAGCAGATCCTTCAGGACCTGAGACAAAACCGTTCCCCACCAAGCCACACTCAGAGGGTTCTATAAACCAGGTCTAAACCAGGTCTAAACCAGGTCTAAACCAGGTCTAAACCAGGTCTAAACCAGGACTAAACCAGGTCTAAACCACGACTAAACCAGGACTAAACCAGGACTAAACCAGGACTAAACCAGGTCTAAACCAGGTCTAAACCAGGACTAAACCAGGACTAAACCAGGACTAAACCAGGTCTAAACCAGGACTAAACCAGGACTAAACCAGGTCTAAACCAGGTCTAAACCACGACTAAACCAGGACTAAACCAGGACTAAACCAGGACTAAACCAGGTCTAAACCAGGTCTAAACCAGGACTAAACCAGGTCTAAACCAGGATCAGATGGAGACAGGTTCAGACTTACATTAATCCTGATGTTTAGAAACCAGAGCCAATGCCTAAAAAACTTTACTTTTGAAAAATCTGAGTTGATCCTGAAATCTCCCGATGTGGACGCGAGACGCAGAGTTTTTATAAAACAAGACTCCGGTTTAGACTCTGGTTTAGACTCCGGTTTAGACTCTGGGTTAGACTCCGGTTTAGACTCCGGTTTAGACTCCGGTTTACACTTCGGGTTAGACTCTGGTTTAGACTCCGGTTTAGACTCCAGTTTAGACTCTCGTTTAGACTCTGGTTTAGACTCCGGTTTAGACTCCGGTTTAGACTCCGGTTTAGACTCCGGTTTAGACTCTCGTTTAGACTCTGGTTTAGACTCCGGTTTAGACTCTGGGTTAGACTCTGGTTTAGACTCCGGTTTAGACTCCGGTTTAGACTCTCGTTTAGACTCTGGTTTAGACTCCGGTTTAGACTCTGGGTTAGACTCCGGTTTAGACTCCGGTTTAGACTCCGGTTTACACTTCGGGTTAGACTCCGGTTTAGACTCCAGTTTAGACTCCGGTTTAGACTCCGGTTTAGACTCCGGTTTACACTTCGGGTTAGACTCCGGGTTAGACTCCGGGTTAGACTCCGGTTTAGACTATGGTTTAGACTCCGGTTTAGACTCCGGTTTGGACTCCGGTTTAGACTCCGGTTTAGACTCCGGTGTAGACTCTCGTTTAGACTCCAGTTTAGACTCCAGTTTAGACTCCGGTTTAGACTCCGGTTTAGACTCCGGTTTAGACTCCGGTTTTCACACCAGGTTTTGACTCGGTTTATTCCCGCAGAGGTTTTCCACAGATACAGATTATTTTCAGTATAAACCTGAGCTGGTGAAGGACAAACTTGGCTCAAAAACACAAACGCCTGAAATTTGGACTTAGTTTAATTGATTTTTTTTTTTTTTTGTTTCCAAAATGTTGATTTTCCAAGTTATTTCATTAAAATTCCAAATTATGTTACGTCCATCACATTTCTGACAAATTTTACCGTTTAAAAATAAAAAATATTCACAAATAGATTTTTTTTTTTGTCACAAAATCACAAACTCTGTCAAGTTTCTTTTATATTTTGACCAATATAATCAATTTTTCTGTCTTTTTTTAAACATAATTTTTCAGACGTTGATACAAATCACAGCAAAAAACTCATTTTTTCAGTGTCCATCACTTTTCTGACTTTTTACCATTTATTAAAATAACTGATTAAAATATTCACCAGTAGATTTTTTTTTTTATTATGGTCATTGAAAATATTCTTTAAAAAATCTTAAAATTCAGTTGTTGTTTTTTGTGATTAAAATTTTGAATTGACTTGAATTTTTTTCCCATAATTAATATTTTAGACAATAAAACGTCCTAACTAAGAGTCGAGTTGATACAAACCGCAGTGAAAACACATTTTCTCAGATTAAACTTCGTCACATTTTTGCTCACGTTGCCTTAACTTTTACAGGGTCTAACTCCAAAAATAAAAACATTTTATTTTGTTCTAAAAGAGATTAATCCTCGTTGTGACCCGGAGCTCCTCTGCTTCCTGTTTACAGCTCTCGCACAAACATCTCAGCGCTGCACGAGCCCAACCTGAAACCCCCAGAACAGAATAATTCCAGTTTTTGTACCGATGTTCCCAGATCCTGATCATTCCCTTTGCTTTTCCTCGGACCACTTCCTTTCCTGACTTTTCCTGTGATCTTGTCGTGAATGAGACCAAACCGTGAGCCGTGATTTTGTCGATAATTATGCAAACGTCATGAACCTGCCTGAAGAGAGCGTGAGAGTCTGAATGTTGGGTCTTTTTATCGAGAAACCTTTCCAGACGTCGTGACTGAGACGGAGGCAGAACTGGAATATTCCTGATGTAATTATGATTTTGAATGAATGAAGTGAAGCAATAAATCACTGAACTAAAACCACACATGCCTCAGAGTTTTCTGTTTTTATTGCGAGCTAGATTTAAAATATATTTTATTTTACGTTCCTTGCGAGTCCTGAGCTGTGGGCGGGACTAAAGGACAAGATCCTGGATACAGACCTGGGACACGCTGGGAGGACAACAGCTGGGTCTCACTTCTTTGGGATGCGTCTCCTCAAAGCCTCGCTCGTAAGCCCCGCCCACAGAGGAGAGAGGGAGCCGATTGGCCGCTGTCCTCTGTGGGCGGGGCTAACGGCTGAGGAGTTGAGGCTTTGAGGAGACGCATTTTTACAAACTGAGATCCACCCTGGGCCTGGGAACGGCCAGGGCATTCCCCTGGAAGAGCTGGAGGAAGTGTCTGGGGAGAGGGAAGTCTGGGTATCTCTCCTCAGAGACCGCGGGCCCCGAGACCCGGCCCCGGATCTGGGTCAGGAGTAAACACCTGCAGGTAACTGTCCCACAGTGAAGAGGCGTCTCTGAGTCTCAGCACTGAGACGGAACCGCTCCAGGTTCCAGAGTTCAAGGTCCAGGGTTCAAGGTCCAGAGTCCAGGTTCCAGGGCCCAGAGTCCAGGTTCCACAGTCCAGGGTTCAAGGTTCAGGGTCCAGGGTCCAGAGTCCAGGGTCCACAGTCCAGGGTTCAAGGTTCAGGGTCCAGGGTCCAGAGTCCAGGGTCCACAGTCCAGGGTTCAAGGTCCAGGGTTCAAGGTCCAGAGTCCAGGTTCCAGGTTCCAGAGTCCAGGTTCCAGGGTCCAGGGTCCAGGGTTCTGTGTCTGTGATAAATCTGTTATTGTTTCTGTAACGAGGCCACGCGTCGTTAGTTTGTCTCTGAAACTGTTTCTAATGAAGTTAATGAGGTCAACAACAACAACAACTGAGCATAAACAACAGGAAGTCTCACTCCTGGTTCAGACCAGGTTTAGTCCTGGTTTAGTTCTGGTTCAGACCTGGTTTAGCCCTGGTTTAGTCCTGGTTTAGTTCTGGTTTAGACCTGGTTTAGTCCTGGTTTAGTCCTGGTTTAGACCTGGTTTAGACCTGGTTTAGTCCTGGTTTAGTCCTGGTTTAGACCTGGTTTAGACCTGGTTTAGTCCTGGTTTAGTCCTGGTTTAGACCTGGTTTAGTCCTGGTTTAGACCTGGTTTAGTCCTGGTTTAGACCTGGTTTAGTCCTGGTTTAGTCCTGGTTTAGACCTGGTTTAGTCCTGGTTTAGTCCTGGTTTAGTCCTGGTTTAGTTCTGGTTTAGACCTGGTTTAGTCCTGGTTTAGACCTGGTTTAGTTCTGGTTCAGACCTGGTTTAGCCCTGGTTTAGTCCTGGTTTAGTTCTGGTTTAGACCTGGTTTAGTCCTGGTTTAGTCCTGGTTTAGACCTGGTTTAGACCTGGTTTAGACCTGGTTTAGTCCTGGTTTAGTCCTGGTTTAGACCTGGTTTAGACCTGGTTTAGTCCTGGTTTAGTCCTGGTTTAGACCTGGTTTAGTCCTGGTTTAGACCTGGTTTAGTCCTGGTTTAGACCTGGTTTAGTCCTGGTTTAGTCCTGGTTTAGACCTGGTTTAGTCCTGGTTTAGTCCTGGTTTAGTTCTGGTTTAGACCTGATTTAGTCCTGGTTTAGACCTGGTTTAGTCCTGGTTTAGTCCTGGTTTAGTTCCGGTTTAGACCTGGTTTAGTCCTGGTTTAGACCTGGTTTAGTCCTGGTTTAGACCTGGTTTAGTCCTGGTTTACTCCTGGTTTAGTCCTGGTTTAGTTCTGGTTTAGACCTGGTTTAGTCCTGGTTTAGACCTGGTTTAGTCCTGGTTTAGTCCTGGTTTAGTCCTGGTTTAGTTCCGGTTTAGACCTGGTTTAGTCCTGGTTTAGACCTGGTTTAGTCCTGGTTTAGTCCTGGTTTAGTTCCGGTTTAGTCCTGGTTTAGTCCTGGTTTAGTCCAGGTTTAGTCCTGATTTAGACCTGGTTTAGTCCTGGTTTAGACCTGGTTTAGTCCTGGTTTAGTCCTGGTTTAGACCTGGTTTAGTCCTGGTTTAGACCTGGTTTAGACCTGGTTTAGTCCTGGTTTAGTCCTGGTTTAGACCTGGTTTAGACCTGGTTTAGACCTGGTTTAGACCTGGTTTAGTCCTGGTTTAGACCTGGTTTAGACCTGGTTTAGACCTGGTTTAGTCCTGGTTTAGTCCTGGTTTAGACCTGGTTTAGTCCTGGTTCAGTCCTGGTTTAGTTCTGGTTTAGTCCTGGTTTAGACCTGGTTCAGTCCTGGTTCAGTCCTGGTTTAGTCCTGGTTTAGACCTGGTTTAGTCCTGGTTTAGACCTGGTTTAGACCTGGTTTAGTCCTGGTTTAGACCTGGTTTAGTCCTGGTTTAGTCCTGGTTTAGACCTGGTTTAGACCTGGTTTAGTCCTGGTTTAGACCTGGTTTAGTCCTGGTTTAGACCTGGTTTAGACCTGGTTTAGACCTGGTTTAGTCCTGGTTTAGTCCTGGTTTAGTCCTGGTTTAGTTCTGGTTTAGACCTGGTTTAGACCTGGTTTAGTCCTGGTTTAGACCTGGTTTAGTTCTGGTTTAGACCTGGTTTAGACCTGGTTTAGACCTGGTTTAGTCCTGGTTTAGTTCTGGTTTAGACCTGGTTTAGTCCTGGTTTAGTCCTGGTTTAGTTCTGATTTAGACCTGGTTTAGACCTGGTTTAGTCCTGGTTTAGACCTGGTTTAGACCTGGTTTAGTCCTGGTTTAGTTCTGGTTTAGACCTGGTTTAGTCTTGGTTTAGTTCTGGTTTAGACCTGGTTTAGACCTGGTTCAGACCAGGTTTAGTCCTGGTTTAGTCCTGGTTTAGTCCTGGTTTAGTTCTGGTTTAGACCTGGTTTAGACCTGGTTTAGTCCTGGTTTAGACCTGGTTTAGTCCTGGTTTAGTCCTGGTTTTGTCCTGGTTTAGTTCTGGTTTAGACCTGGTTTAGACCTGGTTTAGTCCTGGTTTAGACCTGGTTTAGACCTGGTTTAGTCCTGGTTTAGTCCTGGTTTAGTTCTGGTTCAGACCTGGTTTAGTCCTGGTTTAGTCCTGGTTTAGACCTGGTTTAGTCCTGGTTTAGTCCTGGTTTAGACCTGGTTTAGTCCTGGTTTAGTCCTGGTTTAGACCTGGTTTAGTCCTGGTTTAGACCTGGTTTAGTCCTGGTTTAGTCCTGGTTTAGACCTGGTTTAGACCTGGTTTAGACCTGGTTTAGTCCTGGTTTAGACCTGGTTTAGACCTGGTTTAGTCCTGGTTTAGTCCTGGTTTAGTCCTGGTTTAGTCCTGGTTTAGACCTGGTTTAGACCTGGTTTAGACCTGGTTTAGTCCTGGTTTAGACCTGGTTTAGTCCTGGTTTAGTCCTGGTTTAGACCTGGTTTAGTCCTGGTTTAGACCTGGTTTAGTCCTGGTTTAGTCCTGGTTTAGACCTGGTTTAGACCTGGTTTAGACCTGGTTTAGTCCTGGTTTAGACCTGGTTTAGACCTGGTTTAGACCTGGTTTAGTCCTGGTTTAGACCTGGTTTAGACCTGGTTTAGACCTGGTTTAGTCCTGGTTTAGACCTGGTTTAGACCTGGTTTAGTCCTGGTTTAGACCTGGTTTAGACCTGGTTTAGACCTGGTTTAGTCCTGGTTTAGACCTGGTTTAGTCCTGGTTTAGACCTGGTTTAGTCCTGGTTTAGTCCTGGTTTAGACCTGGTTTAGTCCTGGTTTAGACCTGGTTTAGACCTGGTTTAGACCTGGTTTAGTCCTGGTTTAGACCTGGTTTAGTCCTGGTTTAGACCTGGTTTAGACCTGGTTTAGTCCTGGTTTAGTCCTGGTTTAGTCCTGGTTTAGTCCTGGTTTAGACCTGGTTTAGACCTGGTTTAGACCTGGTTTAGACCTGGTTTAGACCTGGTTTAGTCCTGGTTTAGACCTGGTTTAGTCCTGGTTTAGACCTGGTTTAGACCTGGTTTAGACCTGGTTTAGTCCTGGTTTAGTCCTGGTTTAGTCCTGGTTTAGACCTGGTTTAGACCTGGTTTAGACCTGGTTTAGACCTGGTTTAGTCCTGGTTTAGTCCTGGTTTAGACCTGGTTTAGACCTGGTTTAGACCTGGTTTAGACCTGGTTTAGTCCTGGTTTAGACTTGGTTTAGTTCTGGTTTAGACCTGGTTTAGACCTGGTTTAGACCTGGTTTAGACCTGGTTTAGACCTGGTTTAGTCCTGGTTTAGACTTGGTTTAGTTCTGGTTTAGACCTGGTTTAGACCTGGTTTAGACCTGGTTTAGTCCTGGTTTAGACCTGGTTTAGTCCTGGTTTAGACCTGGTTTAGACCTGGTTTAGACCTGGTTTAGACCTGGTTTAGTCCTGGTTTAGACTTGGTTTAGTTCTGGTTTAGACCTGGTTTAGACCTGGTTTAGACCTGGTTTAGACCTGGTTTAGACCTGGTTTAGACCTCAGGAGTGTCCTTCAGTCTCTGTTCCAGTTTTAAAGAAAAACATTTTATTTTTCTGATTTTCACACAGAACAAAAGCGACAAAATGTTTCTGTTTAAAAAGCCACAAAGAGAAAAATAGATTCAAAGAGAGAAGAACAAAACGTGTTTTTTAGCAGACGCCACTGCAGCCAGAGTTTTGGAAATATTGGGAGGTTTTTTAAATTTGAATAAAATGAAAACTAAAAATATTTCAGATCCTGAGCCAATATTTTCTTCCCAACAGAACAAAGGCAGGACAGGTCTCAGGTCTCAGTCGGGACAGGGGACAGGTCTCAGGTCTCAGTTGGGACAGGGACAGGTCTCAGGTCTCAGTTGGGACAGGGGCAGGTCTCAGTCGGGACAGGGGACAGGTCTCAGTCGGGACAGGGGACAGGTCTCAGTTGGGACAGGGGCAGGTTTACCTCAGGTCTCAGTCGGGACAGGGACAGGTCTCAGGTCTCAGTCGGGACAGGGGCAGGTCTCAGTCGGGACAGGGGCAGGTTTACCTCAGGTCTGAGTCGGGACAGGGGCAGGTCTCAGTTGGGACAGGGGCAGGTCTCAGGTCTCAGTTGGGACAGGGGCAGGTCTCAGTCGGGACAGGGGCAGGTTTACCTCAGGTCTGAGTCGGGACAGGGGACAGATCTCAGGTCTCAGTTGGGACAGGGGACAGGTCTCAGTCGGGACAGGGGACAGGTCTCAGGTCTCAGTTGGGACAGGGGCAGGTCTCAGGTCTCAGTTGGGACAGGGGCAAGTCTCAGTCGGGACAGGGGCAGGTTTACCTCAGGTCTCAGTCGGGACAGGGACAGGTCTCAGGTCTCAGATGGGACAGGGGCAGGTCTCAGGTCTCAGTCGGGACAGGGACAGGTCTCAGGTCTCAGATGGGACAGGGGCAGGTCTCAGGTCTCAGATGGGACAGGGGCAGGTCTCAGGTCTCAGTCGGGACAGGGACAGGTCTCAGGTCTCAGATGGGACAGGGGCAGGTCTCAGTCGGGACAGGGGACAGGTCTCAGGTCTCAGTTGGGACAGGGGCAGGTCTCAGGTCTCAGTTGGGACAGGGGCAGGTCTCAGGTCTCAGTCGGGACAGGGGACAGGTCTCAGGTCTCAGTTGGGACAGGGACAGGTCTCAGGTCTCAGTCGGGACAGGGGACAGGTCTCAGGTCTCAGTTGGGACAGGGGACAGGTCTCAGGTCTCAGTTGGGACAGGGACAGGTCTCAGGTCTCAGTCGGGACAGGGGACAGGTCTCAGGTCTCAGTTGGGACAGGGACAGGTCTCAGGTCTCAGTCGGGACAGGGGACAGGTCTCAGGTCTCAGTTGGGACAGGGGACAGGTCTCAGGTCTCAGTTGGGACAGGGACAGGTCTCAGGTCTCAGTTGGGACAGGGGACAGGTCTCAGGTCTCAGTTGGGACAGGGACAGGTCTCAGGTCTCAGTTGGGACAGGGACAGGTCTCAGGTCTCAGATGGGACAGGGGCAGGTCTCAGTCGGGACAGGGGACAGGTCTCAGATGGGACAGGGGACAGGTCTCAGATGGGACAGGGGACAGGTCTCAGATGGGATGGGGGTCAGTGGGTCAGAGCCTCTCTGCTGGAGATGATCAGATTTGGATAATCTGGTATAATCCTCAGAGACATGTATTTCGCCGCAGTACTGCAGAGTAATCTGGGGCTGGTAGTACTCAGATTACTGCAGTAGTAGTACAAGTGCAGTAAATGATCTTAACTGCAGTGATCTCATTAGGAAAACAAGGATCCACATTACACAATTCTGCCGAAATATGAGAAGTACAAGTAGCAGTAGCAGTAGTAGTAGTAGTAGTAGTAGTAGTAGCTGGTTTAGCCTCCGTGGTGCTGCTCCTGTCCACTTCTCCAAACCAGGAGCATGTTTTTACAGCTGAGAGAAAATCAGCTCCAAGAAGATTTTACGAACTCTGGAGATAAACTCACTTTTTACAGAAAATAAAGCGCTCACACAAACAGCTGCCACGATACAGAACTGTATCGATGCACATGAAATATCGTCGATAATATTGGAAATATTGAAATTAGAAATTTGCATGTTAAAATAACACCAGATATGGCTTTTTGGAGATAAATTTTGTGTTTTTCATTAAATAAAATGTTATATTAAACTTTTCTTCTCTCTCTGTCTGCGGGACATAACCAACCCCGACCATGATGCTGCGTTTGAGAGGAAACTTTTATGATTTTTGGCAAAAAGTTGCTGTATCGATTATCGATACGAAGGAGCTGAATTGTTCCAAATTAGCCAATAATAGCCAATAATAACAATAATAATTATAATTATTATAATTTTAGTTTTGGGGCCCCAACTTAAAATCTCAAGTTTTCAACAGCGAATATTTTTGTTCACCAAATTTAACGTTCATTTGTCTAAAAACTTTACATTTTAAGTTTTCCTCATGATCATTATCTCAGCTCATCTTAGAGCAAACTTACTCTCCATTGTTCAGAAAAAGTATTGTTATTGATAATATTTGTGAAACTGTGAATACAACTGTAGCAGAAATTAATAATGACATGAATTATGAATTTCTCTTTCATTGTTATCAATAATAATACTTTTTCTGAACAATGGAGAGTAAGTTTGCTCTAAGACAAGTTAAAAAAAAGATAGAGAGTAAAACTTAAAATTGAAAATTTTTAGACAAATGAATATTAAATTTGGTAACCAAAAATATTAGCTGTTGAAACACCTTGAGCTGCCACCATCGTGGGGGCAGTGTGAGCCTGAATGATCCCAGGAGCTCTGTTGCCTGGGGCTAATGCTCCTGGTGGGGTCTCCCAGGGCAAACAGGTCCCAGGGGACGACCAAGAGCACTTCATAAAACCTCCATGAGAAGTTTTTTATCAAGGACCGTGACGTCTCCAGGTACGGCGCAGCTGGGGCCCCACCCTGGAGCCAGGCCTGAGGTTGGGGCATTAATGCGAGCGCCTGGTGGCCGGGCCTTTGCCCACGGGGCCCGGCCGGGTACAACCTGAACGAGCGACGTGGGCCCGACCTCCTGAGGGCTCAGCACCCGCAGAGGAAACTGTGAGGGACCGGTGCCTGTGTGGATCGGGCAGAGGTCGAAGGCAGAAGGGGGAAATTTCTCTTGGATCAATGGGCCACTGCCCACACACAGAGAACATTCACATAAGTGACAAACAATACACTCACTGCCCCCCCACCCACACAGTTATTTCATTTATCATCTAACAGCTTCACTGAAGCAGGTACGAGTGAATGCTTTCACCTGTTGTATCGACACAGCAGTACCCGGTGCCTCCTCCCTGAGCTCAGTGCTTCATGTTCAGGGTACAACACCTGTGCAGGGTCAGAGAGGACGCTCCTCGTCTGTTTCTTCACAGCCTGAACATGAAGCTCCTGTGGGCCAAGACGGACAGGAGAACCCATCATTTTCCCTGCTGTCCAGACCAGATTTAAAATTTCATTTTTTGATTTGACCAGTAAATTCCCAAACCTAATCTAAGAATTGAGTCAATGGATGCTCTATAGAAGAGGAGCATAATGTCTGGACAGACACCAAATAATGTGAGTGTGTGCAGGAAGTGGAGGCGCTGATGTTTCTGCTACACACACTGCTCACCTGTGTGGGCCAGCTCAGATCTCTGTCGATATGGACTCCCAGATATTTAAAGGAGCTCACCTGCTCAGTTTTGTGTCCATGGATGGTCACTGGACCATGGTCACCAGCTGACCTGGGGTCAGTCACCATTTCTACTCTTACTTGTATTTATCTGCAGTTTTTGTGCATCACACCAGGCCACAAGGTTCTCCACAGCAGCACTGTGCAAATTTAAATCTGATGTCTTTGTGAACAGGCTGAGTAGCACAGTGTCATCAGGAAATGTTAATATGTACTGCCATGGTTCAGAGCTAACAGTCATTAGTGTAGAATGTAAACAAAAATGGAGAACTGCCGCCTGTGGAGCACCCGTGCTGCACCAGGTTGTGTTAGACAGAACTGAACTGAACTTAACCCGCTGTGGCCTATCAGACAGAAAAGAATAGTACCATCTTATTAGAAATGGGTTTACTTTTGCCTGTACCAGCTCACTAAGGAGGACATGAGGCTGAAGTGAATTATAACGCAGAACTAAAATCGATGAAGAGTAGCCTAGCATCTGCAGCAGAGTACTCCAGATGTTTCAGAATGAGATGCGTCAGTGTTGCAATGGCATCACTTGTACTGCACCTTTTTACATGCAAACTGATGTTGATGATGTGTGGAGAAGTGGCTCTACCTGAGTCACAGCTTATCTAACATCACACTTTCAAAGCATTTGAACACATGTGAAGTCAGAGCTACTGGCCTGTAGGTCATTGTCCACTTGTGGGCTCACTTTTTTAGGTCTTTTTTTGGGATTATGATAGATTTTTTCCACAGTACAAGAGTCAGTGGAGAGTTGGAATAACTTGTGCCAAACAGGTGTGAGCTCTTCTGCAAATGTTTTTAGGAAAAAAGCAGACATGTTATCTGGACCAGTAGCTTTGTTTGTGTGAATGGTTTTAAAAACTTTTGTAACAGTATGAGAGTCAATTATAATTCTGTCTCTATTCAAATCACATATTACATTGTCCAAAATGGCCCCGCATTTACTCCTAGTATCAGTATCAAAACGCATATAGAAGTTGTTTAATTCATTCATCATCATTCTGGGCCCACAATGGTTTCTTACTTTGTCTATAGTCGGGCTCACCTCCAGGCACAGCTCGGGTTCTGAAACCCAGCTCCTCGAGAGAGGTTGGACTCTCCACTGCTCTGGCGTTGCCGGCGGTGAGAGTCAGGGCTGGTGTGGGCTCAGCCCCCAGCTCAGCTCCATGTGTTGGAGTTTACCCCAGTAAACGAGAGGGTCGCGTCCCTGCGCCTTCGGGTTGGGGACAGGTCTCTTACTGTGGTTTGTGCCTATGGGCCAAACAGCAGTGCAGAGTACCCGGCCTTCTTGGAGTCCCTGGGAGGTGTACTGGAAGGTGCACCGACTGGGGACTCTGTTGTTTTGCTGGGAGACTTCAACGCTCACGTGGGCAGCGACAGTGACACTTTGAGGGGTGTGATTGGGAGGAACGGCCTCCCTGATCTGAACCCGAGTGGTGTTTTGTTATTGGACTTCTGTGCTAGTCACAGTTTGTCCATAA